>JAEIFV010000433.1:0-263649 GCA_018904265.1 Lordiphosa collinella | reverse complement strand
GAATATACTCTTACCAGGGATGCAAACCGGTTCTGAACCGAACCGAACCAAACCGGAACCGAGCCGCTAATTCCAGCTGATAAACAGAACCGCAAACCAAACCGGCGTCGCTTCGAAAATGCTGCACTGAACCCAAAAGCAAAAATGAAAATGGTTCGGTTCGGTTCAAACGTACAAATTTGGGGAGTTTTAATTGAATTGCTACGATAAGTCCTTATCGATGCCGGATTTATGTAGCACCCAACCATTTTGAAACATGAGATTCCGTACACCTCCAGCAATTGTCCACCGACTTCTTAATATGCCTTTCATAAGTTAACATTCCCTCTTTGGAAGTTGCTAATCGATTTTTTTGTTTCCGTATCTAATTTCCTTTACGGAACGATGTTCTCATATGTCTGTCAAGCTTCTCATCTTAATCCAACTTTAGCCAGGAGTACAGCTGTTAAAGTGATAACATAATGTGTTCGAGTCCAACTTTATTTTTGATCAAATAGTATGTCCCACCTAGGTTTATAGATTTTCAAACTTCTACAGCTTCAAAAGACCAAAAGTATTACTTTCTGAGCAGATTTATGAACATTTTTGAATGTTAGACTTGGTGGAATTAAGGGCGATCCGAGAGCAAAAAGAAGTTTTTGACATCGTTTTGGATTTGCCGCAACTTCAAAAGTCTGAAAAATGGATAAGTTGCGACGATAAACTCAAGGAATTAAGGGCGATCCCAGAAAATAATGTAGCTTTTGAACTCTTTTTTGGACTGCTTTACCTTCGAAATGTCGGAAAAATTACCTTTCCACGCAGTCTTGAGGGCGAACGGGGACTTTATACTTAAGAAAGGCTTAAAAGCTTGAGACTCGGCGAAATTAAAGACGATCCTTGGACAGAAATTAAATTTTGGCAACTTTTTGGACTGCCTTAGCTTCGAAAATCTGGAAAAAATTACTTTCCGAACAGATTTGAGTCAAATTCGGGATTATATCGGCGGAAATTAGAGCGATCCTAGAAAAAAGCTTTTGCCATTTTTCTAAACTAATGGTAGTTTCGAAAGACCATGAAATTATCGGGTTGTTATACTTAAGGATGGGCTTTAAGGGTTGAGATTTGACAGATTTTCGTGCTTCCAATGGGGTCGAATTCATGAAATAACACATTGAGCAAAGTTTTTAGGGAAACCATCTAAATGTCATAAGGATTTGTTTCTGGAAAATCAAAGAGAATTTCGGAGGAAAAATTTTGTGTTTCTAAACAGATATTTACCTATGGGCATTAAATGTTCTCTTGCTTATAACTTGATTACACTAGGCAACAAGGTCTAGTATTTAAAAGATTTGGTGGTGATTTTAGATGAGTTTTGTGTCTTGAACGCAAATCTGTTTTCGGAAATGGTAAAATATGCATTTTATGCAACTTTAAGCTCAACTTACCAAAAATCTAGACGTGATGGACTATTTCTGAAAACAGATTCGTGTTTAGCATACGAAAACCATATTGAATCAGCAACATTCCGTCAATATACTGAATATACTGATTTTTATACCCTTGCAGAGGGTATTATAAAATTGTGCGGATGTTTGTAACGCATTGAAGGAAGCATCTCCGACCACATAAAGTATATATATTCTTGATCAGCATGACGAGCTGAGTTGACCCTTAGCCCTGCGTCCGTCTGTCCGTCTGTTGTTCTATGCTATCTCCTCCGTCAGTTTTAAAGCTATCCTCACCAAACTTTGCACGAAGTCTTTTGGTACAAATACGCTGCACATTTGTCGGAACCGGCCGGATCGGATGACTATAGCATATAGCTGCCATAGGAACTGTCGGTCAAAAAACTAGTTCTAGTGAGAAAAACTTTTTTGTTTTTAATGGAAACGCCTCCAAAGTACGTATTTTTTTGTTTAATATCCTTTCCCATGATTTCACTAAGTTTGGTTGAAATCGGATGACTATAGCATATAGCTGCCATAGGAACGATCGGTCGAAAAACTAGTTCTAGTGAGAAAAACTTTTTTGTTTTTAATGAAAACGTCCTTATCATTGGCATATACTTATTTTATATACTTTTACACAATTCTTCAAAGTTTGGTCGAAATCGTATGACTATAGCATATAGCTCCCATAGGAACGATCGGTCGAAAAACTAGTTCTAGTGAGAAAAACTTTTTTGTTTTTAACGAAAACGTCCTTATCATTGGCATACACTTATTTTTTATATTTGGACACATTTCTACATAGTTTTATCAAAATCGGATGACTATAGCATATAGCTGCAGTATGAATGATCGGTCGAAAAAGAAGTTCTAGTCAGAAAAACTTTTTGTTTTAAATGGGATGGCCTCCAAATTTCGCAATTAACAGTGTATTATGCTTTTCCATGATTTTACCAAGTTTAATCGAAATCAGACATCTTTATAGTATAGATACCATTGAAAAGTAATGTCCAAAAAGTAGTCTTAGAAAAACTTTTTTGTTTTCAATGGAAGCTGCATGGGTATACAAAACTTCGGCCGAGCCAAAGTTAACTTTCCCCTATTTTTTACATGTGTGAGTGTTCGGTCGAATTATTGAAATGGCCAGCATGCTCCTCAGACTTAAATCCAATTGAAAATATTTGGGGAATCCTTACGAAAGTGTTAGCAACCTTAAAAGTGTAATTTTAAGAGAATGGAACCTCTTTGAACCTCTGTAGTGAATCTGATAGATTCAATGAAAAAAAGAATTTTTGATGTTGGAAGATGTAGGGGATCGACCTTTGAGGCATAAATTAGTGGTTTGAATTAGTTTAAATGTTATTTATTTTCATTCCAATAGATTTTAAGTGTTAAAACTCTAAGTGTCTTATCATTTTGATAAAATTGAAAATGCCACTTATGTTTTATTTTGCTTAATAAAACACTATAACAGTTGGAACAATAAATATATTTTAGTTGAATCGTTTGTCTACATCGTTTTAATATGAGTGAGCGACGGTTTATGAAATACGTTAATATATCTTGAAAATTATATTCAAAATACAAGGTGTCTTATAATTTTGATATGGACCATAGTATAAATCGCATAGAAAAGTAAGGTCCAAAAAGTAGTCTTTGTTAGAAAAACTTTTTTTATTTTCAATGGAAGCTGCAAGGGTATACAAAACTTCGGCCGAGCTGAAGGTAACTTTCCCCTATTTTTTTTGTAGTGCATTGTAAAACTGAAATAGTAAAAAATTATCGAGCTTCACACGATAGCGCCGTTAACTCTGCGCCATTTGACTCTTATTTCATCAAAATCGGTCCAGAAAATATTTAGTTATCGTGTGAACATGTTTGAAAAACGTGGTTTCGAGAAAAACGAGTTTAAAGTTTGCACTTGCTAGGAAATTTGGGTCACCTTTGGTCACTAAAAGGGCTTTAACTCCAAAACTATTTCGATTTTTGAAAAATCTTTTTGGGAAAGTATTTTTGAATATCCAAGCTAATAAAATATGCAAAACAAAAAAATCGAAAAATAAAATTTCAAGCAATTGGTATGGTTAAGCATTTATTATCGTTATAAATATAATTATCGTGTATTCGTAAGGGAATCGTGCATGGTTCGTGAGTTTAGCAAAACTCTAAAAAAATTACGTGCGTCAATCGTGCGAAAGCAGTTATTTTTATTTCGTAAATCGTTCGTGGATTCGTTAGTGCGGCACCGGTGCGGCCGAACTACAGGGAAGAGTTAGGAGATTCCTTAATGCCATACCGGTGCAGCCAAGCTTCAGGGATATGCAAAAAACATCAATTTTTTTCGTCGCAACTTGGACTATCGCCTTAAACAAATTTTCACAAAGCTTTTTTCGTTAAATCTGAAAAATTTGCCAATAGTATTTAAGGCTGCTGATGGTAAGAGCTTCCATTCTATGTACCACATCAATTTTGATTTAAATGTTCAACAAGCCCCTGCCCAGGTGACTTTAAATTTAGGTTTTTTTCCACTCCGCCTTCGTGTGGCAATTGGCGACTGCGCCTCATTGTCGGTTGGGATGGAAACTGGGTGCTACTTATTTAGCCTGCGGCTTGCGCGTAACAAGCTTCGGCTTGATGTCACTTGGTCCGATTGAACGAACTGCGCATTGCACGTTGACAACCAATCAACCAGACTAATTATACCCGTTACTCGTAGGGTATAAGGGGTATACTAGGTTCGAAACAGGTAGAAGGAAACAGTTTTTCCGCGACGCCTCCAGCTCATGCAAAATACAAATTGTAAAACCATTCCTACAAGCAAATTTTACTTTCGTTTACTCATTCTTATGCTCAATGTCTACAATCTATGCCAGCGATGGGCACTTGGTGTTACATTAATATCATTAATCTGTTACTATTTAACACTTGTACCCCCTCCTCGGTAATGGGTATATAGGAGTCGGGCAGAGCCTACTGCAGTTTCCGCTCTCGTTTGTTTTTGCCTTCATTTCATCTACTCGCTGTCTTACGACTGTTGTTTTGTTGTTGCTTGCATTTAATTGCGTTTTGAGATGAATAATGTAACATTATAGTCCGCAATATTCTTTGCAGTAAATTAATTAAGATTATAATTTTTCCACCTCTGGCACAAATCAAATCGAAATGGTTTTGGATAACCACTCAACAGAAATGAACTACACGTGGCAGCCCCTCAAGGCATTGTCGTTGTTAATTCTTATTCTCTTTCATTTCTCTTTCAATGATCTTTGTGACACTTGCACCTGCTGTGCTGTAAGCAATATTTGTGAGTGTGCAAGTAAATGTAGGAGTAAGCAATGCCTTATACAATTAAGACCGGGCCAAAACAAAGAAAATGTTGCCAAATCTTGCTACTAGAGGCTCGAACTATGCTTTAGTTTATCAAATTGAAATTTCGGTTGACGCGCTGAAATACATATGCATATGTAGGGTATTCACGACCCCTCTAGTTGAGCTGTGGAGTTGAGGAACTGAGAAATTATACATTTTTTGTTAACATGTCAGTAGAATTGTTTTGTTTTATTCTTCTTGTATTCGATTTGTAAAATATTAAAAATTTCCTCAATTCAACAACTCCACAGCTCAACTGGGGGTCGTGAATACCCTAATAGATTTGTGAGAAAAGATGAGAGTTTTAGTTATTTAGGTTTGGGGTCAAAAACTCATCTCGCAATCAAATTGAATAAATCCTAAAGTTAGGGTGGAGGGTTTCTCTCCCTCTAACATAAACCGAAACTTCTTAATTTATGACCATGCAAGCCTGAACCCAAACCTTACACCCTTCGTTTGGAAAAAGGTTCGGTTCACAAATATTATGTAAGTCCCCAATGAAAGATTTTATAACATATCCAAATTCGGAATGTCGCAATGACTTTGAAAGTGGAAACAAAACAAAAGTATATTTGTAACATGGCAATGCCTAACCCATATATAAATAAATAAAAAATAGGGGAAAAATAACTTCGGCTCAACCGAAGTTTCGTATACCCTTGCAGTTTGTTTTTCTAAATAAGACTACTTTTCGGACCTTACTTTTCTATGGGAGCTATACTACATAGATGTCCGATTTCGAGCAAACTTAGTGCAATCATGGAAAAGCATAACAAACTGTTAATTACGAAATTTGGAGGCGATCCCAATTAAAACAAAAAGTTTTTCTCACTAGAACTTCTTTTTCGACCGATCATTCATACTGCAGCTATATGCTATAGTCATCCGATTTTGACCAAACTTTGTAGAATCGTGTGGGAGCATATAAAACAAATACATGGCAATTTTGAGGACATTTCCATGGAAAACAAAAAAGTTGTTTTAACTAAGATTACTTTTCAGACTATACTTTTCTATGACAACTATACTATATAAATGTCTGATTTCGACCAAATTTGGTGGAATCATGAAAAAGCGTTGAGCATGAGGCGTTTCAATTGATACCAAAAAATTTTTTCTCACCGGTATGAAGTCAGCGTCAAGATACAAATGTCTCGATAGGGAACATTTGTTGTGAACGAGCCTTTATTTTTTTTTTTTATACCCTTGCAGAGGGTATTATAAAATTGTCCGGATGTTTGTAACGCATAGAAGGAAGCATCTCCGACCACATAAAGTATATATATTCTTGATCAGCACGACGAGCTGAGTTGATTTAGCCTTGTCCGTCTGTCCGTCCGTCCGTCTGTTTCTATGCTATCTCCTCCGTCAGTTTTAAAGCTATCCTCACCAAACTTTGCACGAAGTCTTTTGGTACAAATACGCTGCACATTTGTCGGAACCGGCCGGATCGGATGACTATAGCATATAGCTGCCATAGGAACGATCGGTTGAAAAACTAGTCTTAAAGAGAAAAACTTTTTTGTTTTTAATGGAAACGCCTCCAAAGTACGTATTTCTTAGTTTACTATCCCTTCCCATGATTTCACTAAGTTTGGTCGAAATCGGATGACTATAGCATATAGCTCCCATAGGAACGATCGGTCGAAAAACTAGTTCTAGTGAGAAAAACTTTTTTGTTTTTAATGAAAACGTCCTTATCATTGGCATACACTTATTTTATATACTTTTACACAATTCTACAAAGTTGGGTCGAAATCGGATGACTATAACATATAGCTCCCATAGGAACGATCGGTCGAAAAACTAGTTCTAGTGAGAAAAACTTTTTTGTTTTTTAATGAAAACGTCCTTCTTATTGCCATACTCTTATTTCATATACTTTAACATATTTCTACAAAGGTTTTATCAAAATCGGATAACTATAGCATATAGCTGCAGTATGAATGATCGGTCGAAAAACAGTTCTAGTGAGAAAAGTTTTTTTAGTTTTAAATGGGATCGCCTCCAAATTAACGCCTCGTAATTAACAGTGTATTATGCTTTTCCAAGATTTCACCAAGTTTGTCGAAATCGACATCTATAGTATAGATCCCATAGAAAAGAAAGGTCGAAAAAGTAGTCTTAGTTAGAAAAAACTTTTTTGTTTTCAATGGAAGCTGCAAGGGTATACAAAACTTCGGCCGAGCCGAAGTTAACTTTCCACTATTTTTTTTGTTTGCTATGACATCTGTGAAACATAGTTAGTATACATCAAGTCATTGAACAGACAACATCATATTTTTTCATCGTGTTAAAAATATCGAATTTTGTGATGATTTGCGGAAAGCATTAATTTTTTGTTTTCATTTGAAGAAAAGTGCTGCAGAGTCGCATCAAAATGCTTGTCGAGGCATATGGTGATCATGCTCTATCAGAAGCAACATGCAAAAGATGGTTTCAACGGTTCAGAAATAATGATTTTGATGTGAGAAATGAAGAACGTGGAAGACCACCAAAAAAGTTTGAAGACGCCGAATTGCAAACGATATTGGATGGAGATGACACTTTGAGTAAAAAGGAAATGGCAGAAATGTTAAATGTTGCACAACAAACAATTTCTGACCGTTTAAAAGCTATGGGAAAGATCCAAAAGTGTGGAAAATGGGTGCCACATGAATTGAAAGAAAGACAGATGGAAAACCGAAAAAACACTTGTGAAATTTTGCTTCAAAGACTCGAAAGAAAATCGGTAGTTTTAGTGAGAAAAACTTTTTATACCCTTGCAGAGGGTATTATAAAATTGTCCGGATGTTTGTAACGCATAGAAGGAAGCATCTCCGACCACATAAAGTATATATATTCTTGATCAGCATGACGAGCTGAGTTGATTTAGCTTTGTCCGTCTGTCCGTCTGTTTCTATGCTATCTCCTCCGTCAGTTTTAAAGCTATCCTCACCAAACTTTGGACGAAGTCTTTTGGTACAAATACGCTGCACATTTGTCGGAACCGGCCGGATCGGATGACTATAGCATATAGCTGCCATAGGAACGATCGGTTGAAAAACTAGTCTTAAAGAGAAAAACTTTTTTGTTTTTAATGGAAACGCCTCCAATGTACGTATTTCTTAGTTTACTATCCTTTCCCATGATTTCACTAAGTTTGGTCGAAATCGGATGACTATAGCATATAGCTGCCATAGGAACGATCGGTCGAAGCTCCGGCCGGTCGAAAAACTAGTTCCAGTGAGGAAAACTTTTTTTGTTTTTTAATGAAAACGTCCTTTTTATTGGCATATTCTTAATTTATATACTTTAACACATTTCTACAAAGTTTAATCAAAATCGGATGACTATAGCATATAGCTGCAGTATGAATGATCGGTCGAAAAAGAAGTTCTAGTGAGAAAAACTTTTTTGTTTTAAATGGGATCGCCTCCAAATTTCGTAATTAACAGTGTATTATGCTTTTCCATAATTTCCAAGTTTGGTCGAAATCAGACATCTATATAGTATAGATCCCATAGAAAAATAAGGTCAAAAAAGTAGTCTTAGTTAGAAAAACTTTTTTGTTTTCAATGGAAGCTGCAAGGGTATACAAAACTTCGGCCGAGCCGAAGTTAACTTTCCCCTTTTTTTTAGATTACAATGCAGGCGTTGTTAAATGGAAGATGCAGATTGATATATGTTGAGATATGTAGAGGTTAAGATCGAACGGTCAAAAAATTCGCGATATTTTCTTATTTTTTACGTCGCATCTCGAAAGCGAAGATTTTCCATTGGACTCCCAGTCATAAATGCATAAGCAGAAACGAAATGTCGGATTGCTAAGGAAAAAAACACACTTACAAAGAGGAATGGCTGTCTTAGGCTGTATTTTCGGTGTTTTTGCGCGCAGGCTGCCTTTGGAATTCCCAAACAGTTTTGCCGTCGCGGGCATGGAGAGACTGCTGTTTGGACAGACATTTCAGGCTCAAGATCGCTGATGAGTGAGGTTGGTTCCTCATGAAACGTCGTCCGATCAACCTGATGCCTCCTTTGTTGTGTTGTGTGCCTGAAAGTTATCAAACATAGCAAGACCTCGAGCCAGTAAAAACTGCAAGTTAAGGAAAAAAATCTAGAAACGGGAAATAATGAGCTAGAAAGTACCTTACAAAAGCCTTACAAAAACTATACTCATACAGGGTGGGTCAAAAGAAGTCACCCTGTTGGAAGATGCTCTTATTTTTACAAATAGCCGCCAAAGTCAGATCTGTTTTGACATTTGTGGACTAGACAGATGTAGAATATATATAATATTTATCTCTTTATATTTTGGCGGATATTTGTAATAATATGAGCATCTTCCAAGAGGGTGACTTCTTTTGGCCCAGTGACTTCTTTTATTTGCTATAGTCATCCGATTTCGAAAAAAAAATGTCAATTTTAAGAACATCTCCATTGAATACAAACAAGTTTTCCTAAGTCTACTTCTCGGACTCTACTTTTCTAGAATCATGAGAAAGCATAGCAAACTAAGAAATACGAAGTTTGGAGGCGTTGCCATTGAAAACAAAAAAGTTTTTCTCACTATAACTAGTTTTTCGACCGATCGTTTCTATGACAGCTATATGATATAGTATTCCGATCCTGCTCAAGTTTAAAGTATGGACTTCACAATGCCTTAGAAGCTCAAGTTCAAAATTTTATTGCGATACCTCTTTATTTACACTTGGTATTAATTTTTTTCTCGCCAGATTGGCCATTTCTTCCACAGAGCGATCGTTCCTATGACAGCTATATGCTAAAGTCATCCGATCTGGCCGGGTCCGACAAATGTGCAGCGTATTTGTACCAAAAGACTTCGTGCAAAGTTTGGTGAGGATAGCTTTAAAACTGACGGAGGAGATAGCTTAGAAACAGACGGACAGACGTCATGCTGATCACGAATATATATACTTTATGTGGTCGGAGATGCTTCCTTCTATGCGTTACAAACATCCGAACAATTTTCTAATACCCTCTGCAAGTGTATAAAAAGGAACAAAAAAAGCCAACAGCTTTGTGGCCTCAACAGGTCAAATTTGCAAGCAAAATAAGTAATCAGAATTTGTCTCGCACTAATTTCTGAAATAGCAAAAAGCTTACGTTATAACCTGAATCTAGATTCACCCACCTGATAAACCCGTTCTAAAGGTTTCGCGGGTTCGAAACCAGGAATGGACATATCTCGATTTTTAGATGGTTGGAAGCTCTGAAAGTTTCATCGAAGAAAAGTCGTGCCATTCGTAATTAAAACAAAAACCGATAAACTTATGTTAGCTTCTCGGCTAAGCTAACAAGCTTTCAACAAAAGCTGCTAATTTAAATGCTTTGGAAGTCGATTCAAAGCTCATTATTAAGCTTAGACGTAAATAAGCTTAGGCGCTTTGTAGGAATGAAGGCTTATATGGAGGAGGCGCTCAGCCCAGCCACTTACGATGCTTTCAGATAGCAAAAGTGATGAATGTCAAACTTTTTGGTCCACAAGGGGTATGCCCGACATTCAATATTTTCTGACACACAACTGACTTGTGCGGAAATTGCTGTCATATTCTAGGATAAACTGACTGTTAATTTAAAATTGATGCTTCTTCCTTGGAATTTTTCAAAGATTTCCCCCACTGAAATCAATCAATATTCATGAAATGGCGTTGTAATTAAATATGCGCTCTGATATGTAGCATAAACGCTTTTACTTGTCCTAGCCGACAGTTTCCTGTGTGCGCGTCACACATGTCCTTTGCAGGCGGCGGCCGCCACTGAGAGAAAGAGAGAAAACGTGAGAGCGAGGTCGGGCGGTCGACTGACCTTTGTTGACTACGTCACACAACCTGAAGATAATGAAAAAACACACACAACAAATGCTAAAAATCCTTGCCAAATGAAAATTGAAAGCAGCTTAATTAGAAATCTTTGGCAGTGGCAATGGAAATGGGCATGGCAGGGGTAGAGCCAAATTCTAAAAATAGCCGCCCCCACCACAAATCTAGGACACGTCCCGCCGCCGCGGCGTGGTGGGCTCGACGGCGATGACGTTGCAGACCCTCGCTTGGGCACGTCGGTTTCCATTCGGCCACGTTCGGCACTGGGTTACTGGGACCAGCATCCCTCTGGGGTTTGATGACTATGACGTCAACAGTGTCGGGTAAATGGCCTCTGCAGGCTCGTCACATGTTGCTGGCACGCAGCCACAACAACTGGAAAGAAGCATATTTTGGCTGCGCCTGAAAGAAGGCAATGCTTGTTGTTCGAAGGTCGCGTTAGTGGAAGTTAGCTAAAAATTTGGACTTAAGTTGATTCGCCGACCCTAATTGAAAACAAAAGTTTTAAGGTGTTTAAGGAATTTAGTTTGTGACTTGTTCTTGTGTTCAAATTTAAGTATGAAGTATGTTTGTAGGGGGGTCGATTTGAATGAGTAAAAAAAACCTACGGTCAAAACTACGGTCAATTCTAAGAAACTTTCACTAAGAATTCTTGGGTCTAAAATGAATTCTTAGCCTGCGCAAATCGACTTCAAAAATTTGAGTTCATTTTGCACAGATAACAAGTAAGAAAGTCGTTCAAGCTCGACAATAATACTGTGCAACTTTTTTAGGGTAATTGTCTTGTTACGCCTTCGGACCCCGATACTTTTGAAGTACTTGCCGAAACTAAAAAAATCCTCAAAGGACTTCGCCCCATCACATCGTAAGGCTACTTTTTGATACCCACCAGTTTTTCACCCCAACCTGAAATTTCGAAAAAACCATCCTTTTTATGAAGTCCATATATCATAAGCCGCTTGGAATTTTGTTTTCATATCTTTAGCAATGTTATAGATAGTAATACCCCAATCGACTGACCCAAAGAAATGGCGTCTAGTGCTTCAAAACTTGAAAAAATCCAATAAAGTACAATTTTTTCATGTTTTTTTTGGCAGAAACGGCTAAACTACTGGTAATTTGGCAAATCTTTCTTCTGCGAAATTATCCCAAACAACAATATAAACAACTCTAATACACCAAGTTCTTACGATCTCCCCTTCAAACCATTTCGGACGAGTGATATTTAATACAGAAAGGTAGTCATTGTTTTGTGTTAGCGGTTTCGGTCTTTCACTTCAATATCAAGCTGTAATCTACATTTTGAAAATAGATTTTTCGGTAAGAGCATTTGGTGTATGTGGACATATCATCCGGACTCGGAAGCTAGGTCATTGAAACTGAAAGTATATTTTGTGCATTTCAACGCTAGCTTATTAAGCTTACTTGCCCATTTAGGTATTTCATCCACATTTTCTTGCCTCGTCGGCTCCGGCTGTAAATGACAAACCTTCGGTGCGATTGATCAACCATTGGCCCCGGCCACAAATAACCTGCCCTCTACCCACAGAGTAGACGCAAATTGTCGACGTGACTCAGACCTCCACCTGAATTGATCACGATCCCTTTTTAGTCCTTGTTAGTCCCAGCTCTTAAAAATTTTGTTGTAAATGGCCTTGGCCAGACTGAGGTTTACCTCAGCCATAGAAACTACCTTACAGATGGCGCCCGAGCAGGGACTTCATACAACTTAATTTTCTGCCTAGTCGATGATATCAATCCAAAAATTGGCCGTAACGATTGCCGCATACTGAGTTATACCTCAGCCTTAGAAACTACCTTACAGATGGCGCCCGAGCAGGGACTTTATACAACTCAATTTTCTGCCTAGTCGATGATATCAATCCAAAAAGTGGCCGTAACGATTGCCGCACACTGTATTTGGCGTATAGTCTTCACCGCTTGGATCAACTTCATTGACGGGTATAAGCAAGCTTAAATTCCGGAGAAAACCTTATTCTTTGTTCACTTTTGGGCACTATATGGCCCCAAAAAAAACAAAAATGATCATTTTATCATTTAAATTATTTTATTTAAGCCTTAACAACACAATAAAGAATTCACCTTATGTAGCAGGACTACACTTTTACACATATACATGCCCAAAGCTGCTCTCTATTCCTGCTCAGTATCTTTGGCTCACTCTTTCCTATTAAATATGCTCTCACATAACGGTAAAATATTTGCTTAACAAATCACGACAAAAACAAAGCGATGTATATTAAATATCACTTTCGGAGTACCGAAATGGTAAGAAGGGGTGTTCGTATGAAGCTGGCATGTATTAGAGAGTTGTTTATATTGTTCTTAGGGATAACTTCGCTGAAGTAAGGTTAGCCGCTTCTGCCAAAAAACTCAACTACCGGTCATCCGATCTTTATGATTCCTTCGGCGGATCGATGAGTTATCACGATAACCAATTATGTCTCAAAAATACGAACCTTCTATCTAAGAAACTGTGGGCGATATTAGGTTTTTTTTTCCAAACTACGGGGGCAGGAGGTGGCGTGGCAAACTTTGACAACAAACTTGATCTGCCTGCAAATATAAGAAGTTCATTTCCCATATTTGTCGAACTTCTATCTCTTACCATTTCTGAGATCGGTGCGTTCGTTTAAACAGACACACGAACAGAAGGACATTACCTAAGTTCAGGCCCGACGACAGGGGGCTGGAACGGGGTGTTTTCCCCCCGGGCCCGGACTTCTGAGAGGGGCCCGGAGCCCGGATTTTTGGCGAAAACTTAAACAAACTATGTACAACATGAGCAAAAATGGGGGCCGTGAGTTGGGCCTGCCTAAGTTTCATGAGAAAGTAATGCTCTAAAATGTAAATAGACCGAAACAAAGACAAAGACAAGAATGCGACATTTCCCTAAAACTGACTTATTAACACCTCTGGTATTAAACTAAATTTTGTATACTCTTGCAGAGGGTATTATGAAATTCTCCGGATGTTTGTAACGCATAGAAGGAAGCATCTCCGACCACATAAAGTATATATATTCTTGATCAGCCTGAGTTGATTTAGCCCTGTTCGTTTGTCCGTTCGTTTGTCTGTGTGTTTCTGTGCTATCTCCTCCGTCAGTTTAAAAGCAATCGTCACCAAACTTTGTACGAAGTCTTTCAGTTCTTATACACTGCACGTTTGTCGGATCTGGCCGGATCGGATGACTAAACCATATAGCTGTCATAGGAACGATCATGCGAAAAACTAGTTTTAGTAATAAAAACTTTTATGTTTTCTATGCCTTAGCATGATTCCATTGAAGCTTTAGCATTATCCCGGGTATGGCTCAGCGGCTAGTGTGTGCGATCGTTGAGCAAGAGGTTGTGTGTTCGATCCTGCCTCGGAACATCTAATGAAAAGTTTTTTCTTTGAATAAACTTTCACACTCGGTCACCCTCACTGCTGTTGGCGTCAGCTTTGTAGTAATTAGCCATGCAAAACTGCCTTTCGGATTTGGCGTTTAACTGTAGGTCCCTTTCTCATTTGCGAAAATTAGAAGCAAGAGATTGAGAGGAGCACGGCTGTGGCATTTTGGGGCTATGTCAAGCCATTTTAAATTTACATGATTGCACTAAGTTTGATCGAAACCGGACATCTATATAGTATAGCTGTCATAGAAAAGTATAGTCTGAAAAATCGTCTTAGAAAAACTTTTTTGATTTCCATGAAAATGACCTAAAATTACGCACTTAGGTATTTGTTATGATTTTACACAATTCTACAAAGTTTTTTCAAAATCGGATGACAATAGCATTTAGCTATAATAGGAACGATCGGTCGAAAAGCTATAACCGATATAGTCATACAATTTAAAATATTTTTGTATATTTTTGGTAAAAGTTTCATAACGATATCACCACAAGAAGTATTTATGGCCATGGCTCCATATAAGCCCAACTAATGTGCAACGTTGACTCGAACATCAGGAAAAGAACAACTATGAGCTTTTGTTAAGTCATTTAAAGGTAACAACACACTGAAATTTTAGTATTTTTCTTCTTGGTTTTTTTTTAAGAAGAAATCTTTTCGGATCCAAGAAACAATCGTTGTCGACTTCGAGCTTGATGACGTGGGAAGTGCGGGGAGCCGAAAATCAGAGAGTGCGAGGAACAAATGAGAACAACCGTCAGTTTATAATTCGACTTAGAAGCCGTGGTAAACACCCGAGGTGTCGTGGTGTTGGCTGAGCGGTGGTGTCAGTGAGTGCAGGCTTTGGAGGAAGTAAGGTGGTTGGTATTGTGCTACCACCACAACCCCCCCTTACCGCCGACAGATCACGGCTTACATTATGTTGAAATATTCTTATTAATGTTAATGCTCTGTTAACTAACATATGGGAAGGGTATACAACATTAATTTCCCTGAGTAACGGGTAACCATTTAGAGATGGCTAACAAATAGGCAACATTCCGCAGTGTGAACAGCTACAAAGGATTAAAATTAGTTTGAATGATCGCTAATTGTCACAATGCCCAGGTGAAGAACTGGTGAACATTTGGAACAGCACAGATCTAACGAAACGGCCTACAAATCAAACCAACACTCAACAGTTGAACTACTGAATAAGTGAACAACTGAACAAGAACAACTGAACAAGTGAACAACTGAACAAGAACAACTGAACAAGTGAACAACTGAACAAAAAGCAAGTAAACAACCTGAGTGAGTGGACTCACTTTGAAAATAAGAACCAGTCAACATGTTAAGTGAAATGAACAACATTAACCCAACACTAGTGTAGCCCCTATTTCCTGCCACATTCTGTTTTTTTTCTCTCGTTTTTAACTTTTCCGATTTATCCCAGTCTATAAGAAATTTTAAGCACAAGCTCGATTATTCGTAACCAAGCTATTTCAGTGCTTTAACTTTAAATTGGAGATTATTCTGTTGCACTTGGGCAATTTTTTTCCTGTATGAAGCGAGTAAAATTGGTGACAATCTTATATTTTGTATAATAATCTTAAGCTTTCCTCAAAACCCCAATCTGAAATCGATTTGTCTTTCCTACCATCGAGAATGACCGCATGGCTGGACTCAATCTTTCCTAAAAATACGAAAATTGACGTAGAACGGTCAAAAAGTGTTAAGAACTAGTTGAAGTGCACACTTCCAAGAACACTTTAACATAATTACATTTGGGCCGAAAGTGGGCCAAATTTAGTTTTAACTCCATAGTGCACAGGTGTTTTGGATGGGTTTTCTCTAGCTAAGAATCTCACACAAAACGAATTAAAGATAAATAGAGAACACAATTGCACCATATTATTTGCAAATAACATACCTTTAGCCACTCTGCTCTGTCGCAAAGTTGTGGTTTATTTTCCCGCTTTTCTTGGAAAACAAACAGCAAAGCAAATATCAGACTTTGCAGCCCTGGTAAACAATCACGGTTGAATTCTGGTACTTAAAGTATCCACTTTAAGAATATATAGCTGAAATCCAAAAATTTTGTCATGAAAAATTCGACCTTATGCAAACAATTTGGCCATCCAGGCCATCTAGATGGGATTGGTTTGAAATATATATCCAGATAAAGCAAGAACTTCCATAATTTATATGAAAACAACCGATTTTTGTACCTAATAATAAAATAAAATATTCGCCAACTGGGTAATATAAATAGGATTTGCAAATGGCTTGTTGGTGTGACAGCAACTGAAAGTGTACCGACGAAGGCTTTGCCATGGCGGCAGCCGAAACGGCCGTCTACACGGCCACAGCTACTGTCAAATGTATTCTCTGTTGAATTTTCTGGTTGATTATTGAAGCCCGACTATAACATACTCTGTACCTGTGAAGTGCTGCCCATCACCGTTGCGACCGGTGCTGCCCATAATTGTTTGTTTTCCTTATAACTCGAATATTGTTCATCCGATCTTTAAAATTCCTTCAGCGGATCGATAAAGAATCCCGAATACTAAATATGTCCAGAAGGAACGAACCTTCTATCTATAAAACTGTGGGAGATATGACGTTTTTTCAATATTGCGGGGGCGGGAGGGGGCGTGGTCAAAATTGAAAATAAACTTGATCTGCCTGCAAGTATGAGAAACATATGTTTCATACATGTCAAACCTCTATCTCTTACCATCTCTGAGATCTGTTTGTTCATACGGACAGACGTACTGACAGACGGACGGACAGACGGACACTTTTGCACAAACTCGGTGAACCTCTGGTACAGAATAAAAAAACTAAAAAACACGCGTTAATAGCAAATCGAACTAAAAATGTTGCAGCATACTTGTAGGCTGAAGTTTGAGCTCGATTTTTGCAGCATACTTTTAAACACGCTAGAATATTTACATACATACACGTGAAGCTAATATAAGCCATAATAAAAAACATGTATTCTTGATTTGAGTTTAACAATTACTTTAGCAAATCTTGATTTATTTTGAAAACAAGGTCAACTTTAAGCTAAATAGAACCTTAAGTGAATTCTAGAAGAGATTCGAATACGAAAAGCTTATATCCCACTATGCCACTTAGAAGAAAAAAAACATTCATAATTTCTAGTTGTTTTTCAAACTACATATTTACCATAATATCATTTCAATATATTGGGATTATTCAAATTATAGATACAGCAAATATTTGAACGTAACCACACACTTTATATGCGTTGCATTTCTAAATTATTACTCAAAATAAGTGTCTTGAATTAAAGATCCCAAATTACTGGGCTTCGATGTCTTTGCCGATTTCCCTTTGTGCTCAGTTATATTTTGGTGATGGCTCTTTCGCTTTTGTTGTTGTTATCTGCCCCACAGACGAGCTCAACGTGTCAAGTTTTTGTATTTCAAATGCGCTCAAAACTTGCTTAGTGGAACTCGTGCGTAGAGCAGCAAAATTATCAAAGTTTTGAACATTTTCAATATTTTGAAATGTGACTCATGATTTTGTCATTGAACTGCACTTTCATTTTGCATGCTGAACTTACTCAGGAGAAACACACTTTCAAAAAAATGCATAAAAAAAGACAACACTAGAAAATTGGCGCCACAGATTTGATGATTATTTTGGTTGATGTTTCTATTTGGTTATTTTTTTTGTTTTTTGCTTTTTTTGGGATTTGGGGGAGCCGTTCACGACTGCTGGGCTTGGAGACGATTTTCCGACTGATTTTGCCAAATGAGTTCGCTTCAAATGTAAACCATAACCAGGCTCAACTTGAAACGCCTGGCGCTGGCAGCGGCGGCAGCAGCAGCAGCGGCAGCATCGATGATGGCGCACACTGTGTCCTTTGCAGTGGATGTTTCGGGGTTGGTGGCGTTCCAAAGCCGTTGCCATTTTCTCAATGAAATTTCATTTGCTTGCCAGCTCGTCCTCGGCGGGCTGCCGCACCTTCACTCTGCACAAAAAAAAAAAAAAAACCAGCAAGAACAACATAAACGAATTTGGTGCTGGCTCATGCCCATCCTGTGAATGAATGCCAGTGATGACGTCACAGAAGGCGATGTCGTGCGTCGCTTTCGCTTTCGCCTGGGTTTCGGGCCGCTCGCCGAACGGCAAATGGCCTCGGCAGTAGGTCACTGTGTTAGCAGACGAGCCACAAGCATTTGGCATGGACTGGTGGCGGGCGGAAACAGTGGGGAGGTGTCCAGACAGCCGAGACAACGCTCTCAACAGTGCTCCAATCTAATGTAACTAAAGATGAAAAGTTAGTGAAGGCTCACCTCTCATTAACAGGGACTACCTTGACCATCAGGGTTTGAAGTGACAGAACTTCGGAAAGTTTCTAGAAGATAAAATTACCCTATCTCGAGCTTTCGCGCGGTAAAAGGTCAGGTTAATATTTTAAAACAAGAAAGAAAGTCGGTCAAGCCCGACTATAACATACTCTGTACCTGTGAAGTGCTGCCCATCACGGTTGCGACCGGTGCTGCCCTTATAACTTGACAACCGTTCATCTGACCTTTACCATTCCTTTGATGAATAATCTTGATTTCAAAATATGTCCAGAAGGTTCGAATCTTCTATCTATAAAACTGACGGAGATATGACGTTTTTTTTCGAAATTGCGGGGGCGTGGCAAAAATTGAAAATAAACTTGATCTGCCTGCAAGTATTCGAAGCTTTTGTCCCATACACGTCGAACCTCTATCTCTTACCATCTCTGAGATCTGTTTGTTCATACGAACAGACAGACGGACGGACAGACGGACATGGCTAGATCGACCCGGCTGTTGATGCTGATCAAGAATATATATACTTTATAGGGCGGAGATGCTTCCTTCATACTAAGACTACTTTTCGGACCTTACTTTTCTTTGGGAGCTATACTATATAGATGTCCGATTTCCACCAAACAAAGTGGAATCATGAAAAAGCATAACAAACTAACAATTACGGAATTTGGAGGCCATTCCATTTAAAACAAAAAAGTTTTTCTCACTAGAACTTATTTTCGGCCGATCATTCGTACTGCTGCTATATGCTATTTATTTATTTATTTATTTGGTTAACAATGATCTGCTAACTTAGGCTAAATTTATATAAACATAATACGAAAAGTAATTGGATTACAAGTTGGATGATTCAAGGTGATGGTAAATTTCATTTAATATAAACGTAAGTGACTTTTCAAATGAAAAAATGAAGTGAAGGGAATTATAATTAGAGCATAAGACCCGAAAAGGTTCATGTAGGGCGTAGTTGGACCTGCAGACTGACAAGCGTAGTGGCCGAAATGTGCGAGTAAACCTCGAGGGAACTGTTAAGTTTATTGAAGAGAGAAGCGCTTGAGAATCAACCAATCCGAGAAGAAGCTTGTGCACAAATAGGACACCATTGCATATTCTGCGGTGATGCAAAGATTGAAGATCGATTAATTTTAACCTTGATCGATATGAAGGTAAAAGCCTGCTAGAGTCCCAATTCAGATTGCGAAGAGCGAAAATTAGAAATTGTTTCAGACACAATAGAACAAGGCGAAATGACTGGGGTTCTTAATGAGGATAAGGGTGCATAAGTGTAACCAGAAATGAGTCAATTGCTAAGTACTACCACGATACCAATTTTTACAGCTGAATATAGTGTCCTAAGATGCATTACAGAAAAAAGGTAAATTTGCCATTGTACAGATTAATTATAATAAAAAAAAACTCTTTAGGAACATCCTTAATAAGTGCAAATACTGTAAGCTGTTACTTACTGCGGAATAACAGGAACGAGGTGCGAGCAAAAACCAACATTTTATCACTGAAAACACTACAATCCGATATATCAATTCTCAAACAAAACACAATATAAAAGATATAATATACAACATCAAACATTAAAAAAATCCAACAGAAACAACATTAAACATTTCTCGAACTGACGCAATTAAAATTTACTAGAATAAGACTCGGACACACTAACCTAACCCAAGTCATATCCTAAATAAACCCACCACAATCTGCTATACTGCAACAAGCTGTAAAAATATCACATATTTTTGATTGTCAACCTTCACAAGCTAGAACCAAATTTTTGAAACCATCAATTATTGAGATATCATCGGTCTAAGACCTAAAATGATTCTCACTATTGAATATGAGACAATATGGGGAAAGCTACGGTAAAAAGTCCAAAATCATTTGGCATTTAAAATGGTTAAGGAAAAGTAAGGTTATTTAAACGCGCAATTCTGTAAGTTCGTTTAGGTCTAACTGTAGGTGATAATGCAAGAACCAATAAAAAGGAAGGCAGATTTTAACGTCATCTGCGTACATAAATACTGTTGAGTGCAATATAACTTGGGGAGGTCATTTACAAAAAGTACAAAAAGCAACGGGCCTAGATGACTACCCTGCGGGACACCTGAAGTTACGTTCACAACTATTGACAGAACATTATTAAACAGCACTCGTTGAGTTCGATTAGATAAGTACGACGAGATCCAATATAATAAGTTAGGAGGGAAGCCGTATAGCGACAGTTTGTGGATAAGAAGAGCATGATTGACAGAATCGAAGGCCTTACTAAAATCAGTAAAGACAACATCGGTTTGAGAGCCGGACTGAAAACTACGATTTATCAGTGATGAAAACTCGAGAAGATTCGTCGTTGTCGATCGACGTTTAACAAAGCCATGCTGCGAAGGAGATATGAGGTTGCTACAGAGATGCTGCAACTGCAAGGTGACCAGCTCCTCGAACAATTTTGGAATGGCAGAAAGCTTAGCAATGCCTCGATAATTCTCAACATCCGATCTAGACCCTTTTTTGTGAAGTGGGATAATATATGATTCGTTCCAAATCAGTGGAAGACAAGACTGTTTTAAAGACAGGTTATAAAGATATGTAATGGGTGAGCATAAAGATTCAGCACAGTTCCTAATAATACAGCTTGGGACATTATCAGGGCCAGCCGAGAAAGATAAATCAGTCGTTGATAGACTATGACAAACATCACTTTCTTCAAAAAAGTTAAGAAAAATATTGTTCGCGTGCGGTATAGGGTACGGATATGGAGTAGAAGTGCTGTAAGCCTGTGATGAATAGGTCGACTGAAAAAATGTGGCAAATAGATTAGCAATATTAAGATCAGAAGATTCAATGCTATTCTGATAGTGAAGAGTGGGGGAAATGCGTTCGACTTGCGTTTAGAGTTGACAAATGAGTAGAACTGCTTTGGATCATTACGGAAATTGATCCTGCATTGTGAGAGGTAATCTGCGTAACATTGGCTATTAATGGTGAGAAATTCAGAACGAGCAGAAGAATAGAGCGCAAAGTCTATCGAGGAACCAGTTTTCTGATATTTTTTAAAGAGTCTGGATTTCTTGTTTTTAAGGTACGACAAGTGCTGTGTGAACCAAGGTGGTTTAGTTGATGTTGTCAACTTAACCTCAGGAACATGAGTTTCAAAAGCAGAGTATAGAACTTGGTAAAACGCACTAACTGCGGACTCAATGTCAGTGAGTGAGTGTAGAAATGACCATAGTCATCCGATTTCGACCAAACTTTGTAGAATTGTGATAAAAACGTTTATTATATTTTTACATCGACTAGGCTGCACCTCGCAAATTTGGTAATTTTGTTGGCCTGTGTACTTTGGTGAAGCTATGGAAAAGTATATTTTAGAGGAAACCCCCTTTTTGTTTCACAATTCAAAACTATTTCGATTTAAATTTCAGTTTTCATTGAGTTGGAATAACTGTGCCTCTTAGCTGCATGCCGCAGGCGCCATTTCTTGTCGCTGTTGTTGTGAATGATTGGCTTTGGCCTGGTCTTGGTCTGGCCTGGCCCATGTGTGTGCAGATGCAATGACGTCGACGGCGTCTGCACACCTGTTTGACATTGCCCGCTCCTACACCCAACCGCCGCACCCGTAAACCCCTTCATCTATCCCTCCACACCAGACACATGAATGGGCCGAGCCAATCCGCTCCGCTTCGAAGCTGCAGTTGGCACTTTGACCTTATATAGTTGTGCGTCCGCGTCCGACAGCTTCTCTTTGGGCAATTACGCTGGCCTTTGCATTTATTTTTAGTGCGTTTCTAAAAATAAACGGGGTCAGCTGAAGTGAAGTAGCATCTGCATAAGGCGAAAAGTTAAGGCTTGACCCTATTTTGGTGCCTTTCTAGCCAACATTTAGAATTATGTCTGACATATGCTAGCCAGATTCAAAAAATCTAGCTAGGAATCTGCTTGGTTGTTGCCAAAAACAAAAACAGAAGCGTATTTTTATTATGCCAAATATACATTGTTGGGGCGTTCATTTAACCGACTGACTAGCCAGATATGCATACATGCCTACATACTTTCCCAACAAACATATATGTATGCTATATCTTGCACTTGTATGTGTGAAGAGTGACTATGTATGTATGTAGGTGCTCGATTATTTAATGACTGTGTCTTGGCGATTTCGTATTTGGTTCGGCGAGTGAGTTGTACATTATGTAAAACGAAGCATATTTTAGATCTACACTGAGAACAAAATGAAAATCATATTTGCTTGCAAGTGAACAAATTTTTAAAATTATTTTTCTTCGTCTCACGGTTATACCGTTACTCGTAGATTTAAATGGATGCAAGTGTGTGTAACAGGCAAATAAAAGTATCTCCGATATCATAAAGTATATGTATTCTTGATCAGCATCAACAGCCGAATCGATATAGCCGTCTCTATGACCACTAATAAATAAATAAATTATAAATGAAGACTAATATTGCCTGCGGGCAGATCGAGTTTGTTTCAATTTTTGGTCATGCCACCTCCCGCCCCCGCAACAAAAATGCTGAATAACTGCTACAATTTTAAAGAAATCGATCTTATATTTTGCACTATAGTGTTTGTGCCCAATTTTCAGCATACCACTTAGTTTTTAATGTCTAACCTGAGCTCAGAGGTATTATAAAATTGTCCGGATGTTTGTAACGCATAGAAGGAAGCATCTCCGACCACATAAAGTATATATATTCTTGATCAGCATGACGAGCTGAGTTGATTAAGCCCTGTCCGTCAGTCTATCCGTCTGTCCTTCTGTCGTCTCATCAGTCAGTTTGAATACAAGCCTCAATGTAGTGTATGCCTTAAGTGAGCGGAAAATTTTCGGAAGGGACCATTCGGCGACAACAGTCGGATGGCCCAAAAACAAGTTTTTATTTAATATCAAAAACTTCACTGCTACAACCGACAGAAGGCTATGCTTATGCAAGCAGTGAAAAGACACTTCAATTACCCCGCAAATATACCCAATCAGACCGTACAATGAACCTCGAAACAGATCAAAACTTCTTTTGCGCAATTATTGGAGAAAAACAAAATCTACTAGGAAACTACATGTTTCTGCAGTGATAAACGATGCGACAGATGGTCGTCTATATGCATCTGTAAAGTTTCTGGAATTTTCTGAGCTCGGCTTACTCGATACGGGTGCAAATATAAGCTGCATTGGCGAGACATTAGCTCAGCTTGTCTGGTCTTGGCTACTTTGGTCCATTTGGATATATTTGGTATCGATCAGTTTTAATACTCCGTACCAGAGGTACACAGAGTATAATAAGTTTGTGTCCGTATGAGCCAACAGATCTCAGAGATGGTAAGAGGTTCGACATGTATGGGAGAAAATGTTTTAATACTTGCAGGCAAATCAAGTTTATTTCAGAGCTCCCAAAATATGCTCAACCGAAATTTCTCAAGCTGTCTGCTCACTGCAATACCATGCAATGGAAATTTAGAGAACGCGTGCAATAAATTTTACATCGGAACAACAAAATCAAAATTAAAAACAAGGATATCACAACATAAATCTGACTACAAGCTTCGACACCAAACGACCATACAGAAAACTGCATTGGCGACCCACTGTATGGAGAGCGGACATGCACCAGATTTTGAAAAAACAACAATCCTACAACAAGAGAACAACTATAGGAAACGGTTTACTCTTGAAATGTTACATATAATTGACACACCAACGGATAAGAGACTTAACTACAAAACGGACACTGAAAACTGTGCTCATCTTTACAGACATCTCTTAAACAAATAACAACTCAGTACTGAACTCCACGTCAAGCGGTACAGACGTGTTATAAATTGTATGTAAAATGTTCACGGTCTTTTGTTTAAATGTATTAAATTAAATGGTAAATTGGTTTTGTAGTGTCCCTGAAGACGGAGGCCGACGCGCATCCGAAATATATTGGAAATAAAACCAAAATTTAATTTTGTGTTTTCACTCTTGACCTCGAGCCGGCAAAACATCAACATTCTAATAATTAGAAAGGTCGCTAACCAACGGAGAAGTAATCAGATATCTTTATAGTATAGATCCCCTAGAAAAGTAATGTCCAAAAAGTAGTCTTAGAAAAACTTTTTTGTTTTCAATGAAAGCTGCAGGGGTATACAAAACTTCGGCCGAGCCGAAGTTAACTTTCTCCTATTTTTTTTTCTTAAATTCCAGTATTTTCTAATGTCAGCCCAAATCTATACATCTAGATGAAAGTAAAAGTATGTTTGTCCCTATGGGGGTCTAAACCACTGAACCGATCTTCACGAATTTTTCACAGTATGTTCATGTCGATCAGGAGAGTGTCAAAGGCTATGTCTCATGTCTGTAAAATGGTCCAAAATCCTCGAAATTTTAAAAATTATACAGTTCATCCGATTGCAATGAAACTTTGGGGAATGAATTGAACGCTTGCCCAGGAGATTTTCTAAGTTACAGAAATTTGCACAAAAGGGTCCAAAAACAGCGAAAACTGCAAAATTTTATATCAATTTTATATCAAAATTTTCTATCTCTTATAGACTCTGAGATCGACGCGTTCATATGGACAGACGGACATGGCTAAATCGATTCGTCTGTTGATGCTGATCAAGAATAAATATACTTTATAGGGTCGCAAATGATTCCTTCTACCTGTTACATACTTTTGCACAACTTCATGATCCCCTTTTCCCATTTTTAACGGGAACAGGGTATAAAAATGAGTATTTCAAACAAGTACAAAATATTCTTGTTTCTAAAGTTAAAGTTGTTTTATAACGAGTTCTCTGTATTGAACCAAAGAAGGCTGGACATATCCAAGGGCCATGAATTAACCTCTTTAGTAGAACTTCTGTACGGTAGAAATTTACCATCACTCCAACAAAAGAGTTAGAACCAGTTGGGAATTTTAAGAACAGACTCGCTTAAAAATAATTCGCATTTTTCGTTACATGCCTTTTGGAGCTTGCATTATAAGTCAATTTTGTACTCAATGTAACATATTTTGTACTTGAACCAAGAACGCGCAGTTCTTGAATGTTTTATCTTGCTATAAGTACAAATTGTTCTTGATTTAGAATGATTCGTACTTAGTTTAAGTACACCCAAATACGAATTGTTCTTAAAATTTTAAGTACAAAATGTTATAAATTCAATCCCGTTTGGTGTAGAACGCCGGCAGCCGTTTTTTCTGAGTGTGGGACAACAGCATGGCTTGTCGAAGGAACACCAATTCCACAAAAGTCAACTGCAATGATGAGGAAACTGCCTCTTGCATAAAAATGCAGCGGCACCAAAACATTGGTCTGTGACTGCAATGCATGATTCGTCTTAAATCCGAGTCATGATAAATTGAACTTAATCTCAAATCCTAGCAAGACTTATTTTACATTTTGAACCGGAATCGTTTAAGAAATTTTGTCATCATCCAGATCAATAAAGTAGTTGGGCATTTACCAGTACTCTCTTGCATTATTTATACGTGGCTCTGTCTCTTTTAATTCTAATAAACATGGAAAGAACATGTTTATTAATTAGCATTTTGTTTCATCAAGATCTAGAGATTAAGAACTGACCTCAGCACCAGGCAGGCTGCGGTTAAGTTTGCTGCTCGGTTCTCGCCAAACTCAGCATGAGACACTCGAATTCGGCCGGTCAGTTTGACTAACCGGACATTAAGAAATCGGGCCTAAGTAGGTTAAATCTAAGCAACTTTTAGTTCAGATCGAAATTCCTTGAACTCTCTCTTTCCCACCATTCCTTTTGTCATTTATGAGGTTTTTTTTTATCAAATTTAATTTACACTCATTCCGTCCTGTGCCCCAAAGCTGGCCCAGCCATTGATGACGCGTGCAGTGCAGGACGCGAAAAGATTTTCATTCACAAAACTGCAGCCTTTCAAGGCGATCCAGAGGAGGACTAACGTCAGCACACTGCTGAATGGTTGACCCCGGTTGCCGGCTCCACTTTCATAATTCATCCCGTCTCTTTCTCTCCTGTGCTGTCTCTGTCTACGCACCCCCAGGCCGCCGGTTAGCACCAGAATAGCCTTCAATTGCAGGCAGCTGATGACGGAGATGATGGCAGCAAAGGGTTTGGCTCTTGGGCTAATAAAGACCAATGACGTGCAAGTCCAACTGTGTCCTCTCTCCACTCCTGTTTCTGCACTGACCTCAGCTTATTGGACCATCAATCAATTAGGCGCCATTTTCATACAAACATGCAGGAGTGTTTGTATGTATATGCAAAGATTTGCCCGCATGATGCATGCTGCATGTTGCCTGAACCGACCTTGCTTGGCCTCGTTCAACTTCAAAAGCTGACGCTGCTGCTGCTGCTGCTGCGGCTGGTGATGATGATGACGTGGGCGGTGCCAGCATCAATGACGTCATCAATGTGGCACGAACCGTGCGGAAAACTAGTGCAGAAACGAGTAATCTTGTATACACTCGAACATATGCACGTCATCAATTTGAAAATGGAACGAATGAAGTCGGTTAGTAAACCCTGGCATTCGGTCCTCAAGCATGCCTTTGTGCCAAACACTCGAACTTGGATATTATTGAAAGCGCTGAACAATACCCGTAATCCTCTACGCATACCGTTACGTGCAGACTAAAACGGGTATACCAAGTTTGTGTACACGAATGTAGGCAGGCAGAAGGAAGCACCTGTGACCGCATTTACTTCCGCTCTTCTTTCATAAAGCCTGGATAAAAGTTGCTTTAATTAAATCGGTGTTACAGTTTTATTAGTGTGTACATAAGAGCGCACTTTTTTGTATGGTAAATTTGAGGTCATATCGGTGCCTCTTGATTCGCTAGTTTATAGAGTTTAGATAAAAGAGAAAAAAAAAAAAATTTCAATAAGTTATGTTTTACTGGACGCGACAGGGCTCCAAAGTTTTTGATGTTACTCATACGAAGTGTTGCCTTTCAACAAGGGTTGCCGGAAAATATCTATATTAATATCTATATTGATATTGTCACAAAATGTGCCTACATGACAGGCCTGTTCCGGTTTCCACTTTCACTAAATTTGCTCGATTTCGATTGGGCTACCTGTTCCGGTCTTTACAATTCGATAGATTTACTCGATTTGAATTCACATTGCTTGGAGCCGATGAATTCAAAAGTAAATGCGATTTTGTACATAAAGGCGTCAAATTAATGGCTTAAAGTTAATTTTGTTCCAATGTTTAGTGTTTTTAGATACTTTTTGCAATTAAATTCCCTTAAAAATTTTTTTCATAAAAAAAATTAATTATTTTTATGAACAGCTTCGATTTTGCCACGTGCCATCCAAATCGAATTCACTTATTTTGTTCAAGCTGTTCTGGTTTTCACTTGTTTATGAAACGCTGGGAAAATGTTAATAAAATACCCTTAAAAATTGAAACAAAATTTTAAACACATATATTGAACTACTATCAACTATTTTGAGTGATTATTTATTGGATTGTTTTGATTCACCAGTTGATTAAGGTGAAAGTGTAGTCAACGGAAATAATTTGGAAATGAAACACTCGAATTGCAAATCGTTCGAATACCAGAACAGCTAAAACCAAATCGTTCGATTTTGTTTTCATTTGAAATCGAAGAAATATGTGAAAACCGGAACAGGCCTGTATGTGTCTTTACAATACGCAAGTCTATTGAGATTATTAGGGTGTCATTTGACACATTGTTAAACCTATTTACATTCTGACAGACTAGATTAAATGTATTTTTATTTAGTTTAACGAAAGATATGTATTTTATTTTATTTATAACAAAAGAAAAGTATTCAAGATTTTATTCAGATAGGATTGAGAGAAGATGTTTAACTTAAAAAGTAAACATATTTTTATGTTTAAGACGTTGATTTTAAATTTGAGGCGTTCAGGAAAATTGGAGCACACTTAATATTCGCCTTATGTAAGTGTAGCTCATTGAATCATTATAGCATTAGGCGTAGCGACATTTTTCGTTCTTAAGTGATTAGTTTTCATATTCATAATTTTTCAACAAAGAGTCGTAAGCATATAGCCGCGCTGTTAACAGCTCTTATCATTACTAATACAATTTTCAGATAATTTAAAACAATTCCTGATTTTTTAAGATTTTTTTAGTATTTGTAATTGTAACTTGGAATTACGATTAATCAGAGATTATTACAAAATATAATTACTTTTGCAATTACTTGAGTAATTTTACCTGTAAAGAGGGATTATTGCGAAATTGTGATTGAAATGTTGAATTATTTATGTATTTCTACACGGAGGGAAAAACGTGCTCAGAAAATAAGTTTTTTATACCCTTGCAGAGGGTATTATAAAATTGTCCGGATGTTTGTAACGCATAGAAGGAAGCATTTCCGATCACATAAAGTATATATATTCTTGATCAGCATGACGAGCTGAGTTGGTTTAGCCTTGTCCGTCTGTCCGTCCGTCCGTTCGTCTGTCCGTCTGTCCGTCTGTCCTTCTGTCCGTCTGTCCGTCTGTTTCTATGCTATCTCCTCCGTCAGTTTTAAAGCTATCCTCACCAAACTTTGCACGAAGTCTTTTGGTACAAATACGCTGCACATTTGTCGTAACCGGCCGGATCGGATGACTATAGCATATAGCTGCCATAGGAACGATCGGTTGAAAAACAAGTCTTAAGGAGAAAACTTTTTTGTTTTTAATGGAAACGCCTCCAAAGTACGTATTTCTTAGTTTATTATCTCTTCCCATAATTTCACTAAGTTTGGTCGAAATCGGATGACTATAGCATATAGCTCCAATAGGAACGATCGGTCGTTCTAGTAAGAAAAACTGTTTTGTTTTTAATGAAAACGTCTTTATCATTGGCATACACTTATTTTGCATACTTTTGCACAATTCTACAAAGTTTGGTTGAAGTCGGATGACTATTGCATATAGCTCCCATAGGAATGATCGGTCGAAAAACTAGTTCTAGTGAGAAAAGCTTTTTTGTTTTTAAATGAAAAGGTCCTGATCATTGGCATACACTTATTTTGCATACTTTTGCACAATTCAACACAGTCTGGTCGAAATCGGTTGACTATAGCATTGTGCTCCCATAGGAACGATCCGTCGAAAAATCTAATTCGAGTGAGGAAAACTTTTTTTTTTAAATGCCTCCAAATTTCGTAATTAACAGTGTAATATGCTCTTTCATGATTTCACCAAGTTTGGTCGAAATCAGACATCTATATAGTATTGATCCCATAGAAAAGTAAGGTCCAAAAAGTAGTCTAAGTTAGAAAAACTTATTTGTTTTCAATGGAAGCTGCAAGGGTATACAAAACTTCGGCCGAGCCGAAGTTAACTTTTCCCTATTTTTGACTTTAGGTTAAGCGTGGCTTACCAACTTTGTGATACTCTGTATTAAAGGTATACAAAGTATATTAAGTTTGTGCAAAAGTAAGTAACAGGCAGAAAGAAGCATCTCTGACCACATAAAGTATATATTATATATTCTAGATCAGCATTAACAGCCGAGTCGATTTAGCTATGTCTGTCAGTCCGTCCGTCTGTCTGTCCGTATGAACAAACAAATCTCCGATATGGTAAGAGAGAATGTGTTCGACATGTATGGGACAAAAACTTCTTTCACTTTTTGCAGACGGCTCATAAAATTTTGAACAATTAAAACTAGATAAAGTTATTTTCTTTGCATTTACAATTTTTATTTTTGGGAAATGCCTTTCAAAATTCGCCTGCAAGGGGAAAGGTCAAAGTAAGCAATTTCGACTGTGTGTATACTATATAATCGTGTACATGCATATATGTATATGTCTTTATAACCTTAAATGGGTCAACCAACAGCCAGCAAGAGCAACGACAAATAGTTGTCAGGTAAAGCGAACACCACAAGGCCACGGGGGTAAGGCGATGGGACTGCCGTGGAATGGTGGGGATTGAAAAGGAGATTCTGCAGCCAGCGCAACTATGAAGAAATAAAATCATAGGGGGTGGGTGGCGCTTATGACGTTTGTTTTTGCTTTGACGCATTCGCAGGGCCATCGATAGTTGCCCACTCCTCCCTCTGCCCTGTGCAGGCAATCGTTTCCTGTTTTGCCGATAGACCGAAAATAATATACAACCCAAAGAATGAGAAACGTTGACCAAAAACAACAAAAAATCGGTTTACTTAGAAAAAAAAAAACAATTTCTAAATTCATAAATTTAACACACAATCAGAAGCGGACGGCGGTGGCCGGGGAGGGGGATGGGGTATAATATGCTTTTCGTTTCTCTCTGCTTAAAAATAGAATCCCCAACGTAGAACATCAAGAAGAAGACCAACGATCGGGGCATAGACGAACTCATTGGGTGCTCTACCAAAGTGTGAACAAACTCCATGAGTCCGATGGGTGGACCTGAGCGAACGTAGGGAGCCCCAAGAGGAAAAATCACAGGAAAAACAAAATTCAGAAAAATCACAAAAATCATCATCGAAAACATTTCGAAATGTGTCTTTTGGTACAACAGTAAATTGTTTCTCTTTATAGAACAGAGATATGTATGCAACCGCCCACAGATCTATGAGTTAGACATATACATATATATTTTCGCGTGTGTGCGTATTTGTAGGTGTGAATGTGTGTAGGTGTGTATGTTTAGGGATTCGTGATCGAAACGTTTTGGTTGCTAAATGAAAATGCGGCTTTTCTGTGCTGCTGGCCACTTTCAAAGCATTTGCATATAACAAAAGGCCACAACAATTTTGTTGAAATATTTTTCACACATTAACGCAAATGCAAGGCGGTTGACGTTTGTGAGTGCTTGTGTGTGTGTGTGTGTGTGCAGCGTCATCGCTTTGAAATACGCTTTACATACATACATAAGTATATATGTACACTTTGGTGGTAGATATTGGGAGGCATACGATTTTTAATCGACTCAATTTTAAGGAAATTAATTTTTATTCAAAAGTTTTATTTTAGTTTTGTGTATTGAAACCATGCACGGATACCCTGAGACCACATTGTACCAAAATCTAAGCAACTTTGTTGCTCCGAGTTTTCCAGCAAGTTCGAGTCATTCCTAATGTGGATCGGTATATACAATATGAAGATATAATAACTTAGCTAGTTATGCACGTGCTTTTAATATGACGCACATCAGCTACGAATACACAACTTACAGGACTAACTAGCTAATTATTCATGGTTAAGTCCCCGTGCAATAGTGTTTAACAAAAAACATCAATCTATCAACATCTGTATTCATAAAGAATTGGATTAAATATTAAATTTTTTATCACGTAGGTATCAATTATCTGTACAACAGTAGAAAGTACATCCCTTGCTTTAGTTAGATTTTCACAACAAAATTACAATTCGATGGATGCAAGTTCCATGGAAACAATGCAGAATGATGACAGTTATATCTTGAAAAGAAACGACAGATGCAGGAATTGGACAAAACCAGGGAAGCAGTGGAACTCATCTGAAACACGACAGTTAGCTGTTCTTCCAGAGGTAGTTCCCAGCAAACATTTTATGAAATTTTTGATCACATTCGATTCGGTTTCGAGTTCTCGGTTTGATCAAAATCGTCATAAATGCGCTCGATTTCTGATCATAAATGATACTTTTGTCAGGAGAAAATGGTACCCTAGCAGCTACTCTTCTTGAAGATGCGTTTTTGACCCGTTCTTCTGATCAGCTTCGAATCATTTTGCGAGTCTTTTTCGATTCATAATTCAATAAATCACATTTCGAGCATATTCATGTCATTTTTTTTCTTCTCCTTCTTCTTTGGCCATCACAACCGTTTTACGGTCTCGGCCGCTGCCACTAATGCCCGCCACTCGCCTCTGTCCCGAGCGACATTCCACCAGAAGGACACTCCCAGTTTCGCAATGTCTCCCTGCACCTGGTCACGCCATCTCCGCTTTGGTCGACCAGGCGGAGGAGTGCCTCCCAACTCTATCGCATGCCGATTGTACACACGCTTTGCTGGAGCGTTATCATCCATACGGGTAACATGTCCTATCCAGCGCAAACGCTGTTGTTTTATGCGCTTGACTAGGTCAGTGTCCCCATAGAGCTCATACAGTTCGCGATTCATTCGGATGCGAAATTCGCCGCCAACGTTTAGAGGTCCATAAATCCTCCGAAGAACTTTTCTCTCGAACACGCCAATTGCCGCCTCATCCTCTTTTGTCATTGTCCATGCTTCTGCGCCGTATAGCAGGACTGGGATGATAAGCGACTTGTATAGCGCAATTTTCGTTTTCCGAGAGAGGTCTCTGCTCTTGAACTCCTTATTGAGCCCGTAATAACATCGGTTTGCAAGAGTAATTCTTCTTCGGATTTCCAGACTGGTGTTGTTGTCGCTGGTTATCGTCGTTCCGAGGTAGACAAATTCCTTAACAACCTTGAAGTTGTAGTCTCCCATTGCAACAGATTGTCCAAGCGTAGACTCACTGCGCGTTGATTGTAGGTACTTCGTCTTATCCTCATTTACCGCTAAGCCCATAAGTTTTGACTGCTTCTCTATCTCTGAGAACGCCTTTTTTTACCACAGATTCGCTTTTGCCGATGATGTCAATATCATCGGCATATGCAAGTAGCATGTTATCTCTGGTAAAGATGGTGCCCGTTCTGTTAGCATTTGGGCACTGGCGCAGTATGTACTCCATCAGCAGATTAAAGAAGTCGCACGATAAGGTATCACCCTGCCTAAAACCACTTTTGGTATCGAAAGGCTCAGAGCGGTCTTTACCTATTTTGACGGAGCTTTGTGTGCTTCTCAACGTCATCATGCAAAGTCGAACGTACTTTGCTGGAATACCAAAGGTAGACAGGGCTTCAAAGAACTTTGACCTTATCGGCGTGTCAAAGGCGGCTTTGTAGTCAACAAAAAGGTGGTGGGTGTCGATCTTTCTCTCTTGGGTCTTCTCCAGGATTTGTCGCAACGTGAATATCTGGTCCGTGGTGGATTTGCCAGGTCTAAAGCCACACTGATAAGGTTCAATCAGTTCACTTATTCTCGGCTTTAGACGTTCACATAGGTTGCATGATAGAACCTTATATGCGATGGGAAGGAGACTGATCCCGCGGTAATTGGCGCAAACCGCAGGGTCTCCTTTTTTGAATGTTGGGCAGAGTACACTTAGGTTTCAATCTTCGGGCATGCTTTCTTCGGACCATACTCTGCATAGGAGTTGGTGCATGCACCTTACCAGCTCCTCACCGCCAGCCTTGAACAATTCAGCAGGCAGCTCATCAGCGCCAGCAGATTTGTTATTTTTTAGCCTTTTTATGGCTAACAAGACTTCATTATGGTCCGGCGGATCTATCTCTTCTCCCCCACTTTGCCGCCTAATAGGTTCGAGGTCGAAAAAGTTTCGTCTGTTTAAAACTGTAAAGAACTTATGCAAAAAGGTGGTTGCCTATACAGTTACTGTTTCAAAAACTTCCCAGTTTCCTCATCAGTACGCTCCGCTAATCCGATGTCGCCTACCTCACCGCCCATATGCTCCCACGTGGCGGATGCGTAATTTAATTTTACTTATTTTATTTAAAATTAGTTTTTTTTGTATTAGATTACTTTTTGTCTCGGAGCTAACGTTTTGCATGTTAATTTGTTTAAAAATCCTATAATAAGTCTCGTCTTTTTCGATTATTGACCAGACAAACGTTGAACATACGTCCTAAGCTGAGCTTAATCTTTCCTAAAAGACGGAAAACAGGCAAAATCAGGCAAAAAGTGTTAATAACAAGTTGAAAAGCACACTTCCAAGAACACTTTAAAATAGTTACATTTTGGCCAAAAGTGGGCGAAGGTTAGTTTCCACAGGGAAAAGGTGTTTTTCGAAGGTTTTTTTCAGGCTAAAGACGTATCATAAAACGAAGTAATGTTAATCATTTGAAAAGTATAATACAATTGCTTAATATTACATACATTTTGCTGTATTTAGCATATTTCATACAAATTATTTGTTCACCAGTCTTTTATAGCAAATATGAGATAAATTTTCCCGCATCTTAAGTCGTGCAAATGTATGTAACAGGCAGAAGGAAGCACCTCCGACCACATAAAGTATATATATTCTTGATCAGCATCAACAGCCGAGTCGATATGGCCATGTCCGTCTTTCTGTATGAACACCTAGATCTCGGAGACTAGAAGAGCTAGAGCCACCAAACTTTGTATGTATACTCCTATTGTCCCTACGCAGATCAAGTTTATATCAAATTTTGGCTACGCCCCCTCCCGCCCCACAATTAAAAATCTTGAATAACTCCTACAATTTTGAAGATATCATATTTTGCAATGTAGTGTATTATGTGCCCAGTATCTACAATCTCTGAAAGGTTTATAAAGATCAGATAAGAAATGGCAAAGTTTTTAAAGTTATACAAAATGTGGCTTACTTTTTGGCGCCACATGCGCTGTTTGCTTACATAATGTTGAAATGTTCTCATAAATGTTAATGTTCTGTTAACTAACATAAGGGAAGGCTATACAGCAACAAATTCTCTGAGTAACGGGTATATCATAGTCGGGCAGGACCGACTTTAACTTACGGTCCCCTTTTTCAATGGAGCAGTGATTTTTATTCGACACCGAAATCTGGACTTGAAAAATATATTTGCAGGATGGGTGAAAATTTATAGAACAATAGACACAAGTCAATGTCTTATGATCGTAGAGGTGATCTTCCAGATATACGAAGTAGTCTATACATTGGGTTTGCCGATATGATGCATTTTTTGGAATAAGAATCGGCAAGCAAGTATAGGGGATCTCTTAAAACTCTCATTCCTATTTCTGTGTGCTATTTCGAGTTGGTTTTCTACATTTCGATGTGCCAAGACAGCTGTAAATTGACCAGGGCTGCGATGAGACCGGCTGTAGACGCCTATGTCCATGCCCTGGTTAACTGCATATTAAGATGATGGCCCACTCTCAGGCGTTCAACTGGAGCAAACTTATTTTTATACATGCATTGAATTCCAAGCGGCTCCGTTTACACCAGCACACACACACACACACACACACACACAGGCCGAGACAGATTCTGCTTCTGCTTCTCCAAGAGTGTGTGGGCTGTTTAGTGCCTGCAGCCGGGTACGGCTTCGCCGATTTGCCGATCGTGAGGCAAAATGTACACATTCAGATGTTTTCGGTATCCATTTCGATTTTTGGGTTGCCAGAGGCAGCTATTTTTAGGATGCACGCCCAGATACATGGTCTCTCTCTCTCCACCACCGGACTCTCTAGAGGCGCTGCTTCGCTCACCACAGCGAAGGACGGGCAGGTGGGCGGCGAGTGTGTGAGTGTGCGTGTGCTTGCGTATCCGTCGTATCTGTATCCATTGGATGGCCAGCCACTAGAATATAGTCTGCCGTGGATCGTCGGACCGTTCAGTCTTTTGTGTCGTTCAGTATCATCCGATTCGTGTGATCGACAGCACAGCTCGAATTTTTTTCTTTTTTTTCTAATTCCTTGAAGGTGAGCAGCAGCAAACAAAGCGAATCGAACGAAAATTAAGCAGTGCAAACGCAGCGAAAATACTTAACTGACTTCAAGCAAGTCGAACCGGGCGATATATATTTTTTTTCACATATTTTTTTCAAGTGCCTCACTGAAACAGCGGCTGAGAGAAAGTGTTGTTGTTGTTGAACCAAGTTACAAAGAACAAAAACGAAAACTATATTTTGTTTTTTTTTTTAACATATTCTTTTTTTTTTTTTGGTTTATTTGTTTGTTTGGTTGTTGGTAAAGCAGCAACAATTATGTAAGAATGTGAGACGATAGTCTATGTGTGTGTGTGTGTGTGCTGCGTTTGCGTTTGTGCGTGTGTGCCTGTGCCAAAGCCAAAGCTAAAAATGTATCCAAGAGACATAGGATACTTTTCAAAAAGCTAAAGTGCTCGAAATAGAAACAAGCTACACAAACAAAGTCACACACTCACGCACACACACACACATACATAGAACACACGTCGGGTATGTAGACAGGGAGAGACAACTCTACCAGCTGTTAAGCCCCAAAATCTCTAAAGCCGCGCTTTCACCGTAACGTCTGGGTGAATTTTGACCGCATTTTGGATATTTTTCTGATTGAAACAAGCACTGGAAGCTGCAGACACCCAAACTAAGCTACTCGTTCTAACAAAGATGATGTACAACATTCCATAAAGTAGTTAAGATGAAACCTTTTAATCAATGAAGACTTCAAAAAACCAAAAAATTTTCTCTTTTTCCCCAAGATATTTTGTTATATTTTTAGCAATTTGTCTCTAAATGAATTTTCATTTAGTCTGAAACGTTATTTTTAAACATTTACATAGATTTCGAAATTTTCTAAAAATTTCAATAAAATTGTCTTCGAAAGTAAAGACCTACTAAGTATTCTTTTGCCGTTTGCGTCGCTCTCACACTGTCTATGTATGTGTGTGTGTGTGTGTGCTGTGTACGATTCGAAGGTCATTAGCAATTCTCAGGGGTACGAAATAATATAGACTGGCTATTGTTGAATATTTTTTTTAGGTAGTATATAAAAATATTTGCAAATTGTGTCTTAAAGTTCAAAGCGACAAAAACTTTTGAAAATAATTTCACAACAAATTACAAATCTTTAAATCTTTTGTTTTTCAAATAACAAATTCAAACAGCTTATTGGAAATTTTCCAAAAATTTTTGCTTTGACATTTTTTTTTTGGCTCAATGCAAAAGGTGTGAAATTGTTCTAATTAATGTGGGACTTAATAGGTTTTCATTACGAAAATTGTATAACAATTTCTCTAAGGTTTTTTTTGGATACAATTTGGAAATCCCTAAGAAAACTTCTTATTGATGATTCATTAGAAAATTGCAAACAAATTAAGAAAAATAATGGCAAATTTGAAAACGCTCTTCTTTCTATATAACAGAGGCAACATTTTCAAGATTTCCAAAAATATTTTTTGAAATTTTTCAGTAGTTTGCTCTATTTGTGGACTAGTTCGTGAACTGTTTGGCTCTTAACCATGCATTTTGGTTATTTGTAAAGAATTTGAAAGGCTTTAAAATTTTCAAAAAATATTTAAATTTTTAGAAATATTTTTACCATATTTTGTTTTTGATTCATTTTCGCTCGAAAAATCGTAAACATTTTGTAAAGATTTCCATTAAACTTGCTGGACTGGCACTAGTTTAGCATTCACCTACAAATTTTGTGCGAGAAAATTTGTAGTTACTTTGGCACTCAATTGAAATTGGATACCAAAAATTAGTTGGGAAACACACACACACACACAGACACACATGCAAATAACAGTTTGCCGTCTCTGTCCCACATATACACCAGCACGCCCACGCCAAAGTAACGTAGCAGAAACGAGAGAGAGTGAGACTCTCTCTCTCTGTGTAAGACTGATCACAGAGAGCGCAATTTGGGGGGTTGCCCCCATATACGGCCTGGTCTTGGTGGCGTATACGTAATTCGTCGTCTCTAAGCATTGCGCATACGCACTGTGGCCCTGAGTATGTGGGTGTATTTGTGTGTTTGTGTGAACATATTTAGGCCATTTTCCAAATGATGTCATAGACCAGTCCAGTTATTCTCCTACTTCCAGTTCTTAACAAATTTCTTCTCATTGCAGTAACTAAAAACACAAATCAAAATGGCTGATGATGAGGTGAGGTGAGTATCGTTGACCCCCAGAAGATTTCTTTCCCCCAAAACAAGAGTTTTCTACAAATATCTTTCCCAACTCAGTAAAAATTATGTGAAACAACACTAACTTGGCCTCTGCTTGATCAAAATGGAATTACAAAAAATGTGAATGGAATGGATGGTGAACTTAGGCATTTGGATAAGACAGAGGTAAGCATTGGATAGCTACTAGACCCCTGAACTAACCTCAACATTAAGCGCTAAGCATAACCGCCACCCTCGAAATGCTTTTTTCTTGCATTCCACAGAACGTTCCTTCTATCCACTGAACAGCAGACGGCCAAGACAGATAATAATAATTGTGATCAAATTGATCAATTTTTGTTGTCGTTGTTGTGGTTGTTCTTTTTTGTTGTTGTTGTTGTTGTTGTCAGTGCTGTCAGTAAACATGTGATAGAATATTTGGCAAAAATTGTGAATTGATTTCGATTAGAAAGTCTTTTGATTTGAAGTATTTCTTAGAATTTCAACAAGCATTTTAAATTTGTTTTATTAGTAACGAGTTAGCTGGCTCGAGGTCAAGAAGTTGCGTTTGTTCACAACTGTAAACAACTTATGCATGGAAAACCTTTACAGCTGTTTCATGGCTGTCCAATATAATCATCAGAAGGCGTTTCGCTAAATGACTCCTGATCTTTGAGCCAATTCCATGCATTCAGAACTTTAAACAGTTGATAACTGCATAGCGCTATGAAAGTGGGTTGATTATCCTTATTACTTTCAGTACTAGCACCTAAATTCGACTCTTGTTTCTTGAATCTTTGATGCAAAAGCAAAAGAGAGAACGAAATCACTAAACAACTTGTGTAAGCAACACACTGTTTTTTTAAAGTGAGAGAAAAAGTAACAGAAAAACTTAAGTTGTGTGCAACTATTTGTCTCATTCGATGTCTGCTCTTTTAAGGTTTGCATTGTTAAAAGGCTTAAGCCAAGAATGATGACCTAACAAATCGATCTTCCATGTATAATTTTCACACAGAGAAAAAAAAAGTGAGAATATCAATTTGATCTGGGATGGTTAATTTTATATTTGGCAAATATAATTTCTTTTCATTTCATTTTGATGCTACAAAATGTCAAATTGAAGCTAAATAATATCATTTTGATATTGAATATTAAATTTTTTGTGATTAATATCATTATTATATTACATTAATATACTTTTGATCAGAAAATTCATCAAATTGATATGAAAATATTTCACTTATATATGAATTTCGGGTCATTTTCAATTTTATCATATCAGCTTTTTAATGATATGAAAAAATATAACATTGAGCCCCAGATAATACCATTTTTTTTTCTGTTCACTATTTTTATGTTATGAAAGTTTGCTAAAATTGATATTTCTTTGAAACTTTCGCAAGCATAACGAAATTTCTAGCAACTTCTTAAGGTCGTTAAGTAAAACCTAGCACAAAAAATAGTTTATAGGAATTTGCGCTACTAAATTCATATCCAAATTTACTCTGTAACTCTGTTATAGCCTTTTCACACTGGGCGCAGCTTCGAAAATAACAGTCACAGTCGTAGCTGCAGGAACTTTTCTTATAGGAAAGACATAGTCTGCCTGACGTGACTCAACAGTATACTATAGGAAATTTTCCCAATTATTAGGCATATACTCCTTTTTGCAAAAGTGTGTAAAACATAAACATTTTTGTCATTAGGTCAAAAGTACATACATACATGTAACTTCAATGTTGCATACCAGAAATCTTGATTACACAAAACCCTGTTAGTACACCAGCTATTAAAGTCTGGTTTTGCTTACTAATGATTGTTGAAAATTAAGAGCATACTTATCTGCGGCGATTCTTACAATTGCGAAAAACCAATTATAACCATAGTTATACTCTGTACCAAAGGTACATGTAGTATAATAAGTTTGTGCAAAAGTATGTAACAGCCAGAATGAAGCATCTCCGACCCCATAAAGTATATATATTCTTGATCAGCATCAACAGCCGAGTCGATATAGCCATGTCCGTCTGTCCGTCTGTCTGTCCGTATGAACGCACAGATCTCAGAGATGGTAAGAGATAAAGGTTTGACATGTATGGGACTTATGCTTTATACTTGCAGGCAGATCTAGTTTATTTTCAATTTTTGCCACGCCCCCTCCCGCCCCCGCAAATTGGGAAAAACGTAATATCTCCCACAGTTTTATAGATAGAAGGTTCGTGCCTTCTGGACATATTTAGTAATCAGGAGTATTTATCGATTCGCCAGAGGAATGGTAAAGATCGGATGAACGGTAGTAAAGATATGAGCAAACGAAAATTTAATATATCTGGGCTGCTCCTGCAGCAGCAAAACACATTGTTTTGTATAACAGCAGCTACAGCTGCGATTGTTTCCCCCGTCCGAGGCTGTAGGGTTTCGATGGTAAGGTCTTCTTTCGATTGTCCCATGCACTTTATCAAGGTAACTTTCAGGCAACAACGTGAACATATTTATGAAAAGTGATCTAGCATTAAAAAGAATATTGTAGAACTAGTAAGCATTCCAAAATGCATATTGTTCAGAACTCAGTGTGAAGCTTTTTTTTTACTAGCTTACTATATGCGAATCATACCACTTTATTTCCTAATAAAGTGGCCACGAAATTTGCGGTGTAATATATTCCTATGTATGCACATGTGGGTTGATGTTTGACTAACAAGCTTTTGTTAGTATATTTTCCGATTTTAGTCCAATAAAAACAACAAGTTTCACTCAATTTTTGTGTGTTATATATTGCGAGATTTGAGACAAAGTCCGCGGCGAAACGAAATGACGAAAAGGATGATTGCGTGTGGAGTCGAGACCAAATGCCTGCTGGTTAACTAAACTACCGAATGTATTTTGCAACTTCCAATTAGCAACTAGCAATGCGTTTGCTTCGAGTTCTAGTTAGCAACAATTATGCGTGTGAGTTGTGACCTATAAGTCTGCTTCGACATCCAATTAATAACTAATGCGACTGATTGCTTCGAGATCAAAGCAACTACTTATGCGTGTGTGCAAGCTAGGCCGATTAGACGTTGCCCAAAAATGCAAGCGATAGGGAGAGCGCGTTTACAGTTAAACCGCTACGAATAGAGCGAGAATGCGAACAGCACTGACGCTGTGTGTCTTTGAATATGTTTGTGTCCAGGCGACACAGTGGGCAAGAAGCAAAACAAACAATGAATTTTAGCTATGTTAAATTAAACCTCGAGACCTATAGAAATTAATGTTTAGGTTGTGTTGGCCGCGTGAACCGACAAATATCTTAGGTATTATTAAGCCAAGTAGGAAAAGATTGAACTCTGAGAAGATTAAATTTATGCAGAGGTACCGATTTAAGCACAAGATTTGTAGTAATCTTATTCCCAAAACAGGATCTTTTCAAAAAATTCGAGACTAAATTTAAATTGAGATCTAAGTTTACTTAGATGGATTATATTTAGCCTTATATTCGGTCTCCTTAAATAAAAGACCCCATAAAATTAATAAGAAAGGTCTGTAAAATTAAGCCAGCTCAGTGGAACTTGTTCATGATTTTCTTTTACAGACTACCACAGTTTCCTTTCTTCTCTATTCACTTCATGGTTTATTTGAATCTTCTAAAAAACGAAGTAATACAAAATGATTATTGCCAATTTTGCTTAGAATGGCCTGTGAATTGAAACCATAGCCTTCCACTGACCACGAATAGAAAGGCATCGCTGACTGCCACATGAGAGTCAAATTCCGTTCATCGCTCTCTCTCTCACTTTTTGTGTAAAAAACGAATTGAATTACAAGGATTTGGAATTCTTTAAGTGCGAACTAAATATTCCAGGGTGGCTCAGCGGCTAGTGTGCGCGACCGCTGTGCAAGAGGTCGTGGGTTCGATCCCGCCTCGGAACATCTAATGAAAAAGTTTTTTCGTTGAATAAACTTTACACCCGGTCACCCCTCTCTGCTGTTGGCGCCAGCTTTGTAGTAATTAGCCATGAAAAGCTTCTCAAACTGCCGTTCGGATTCGGCGTTAAACGGCAGGTCCCTTTCTCTTGTGCGAAGCCAAGAGATTTTTTTGGGGCTGTCAAGCCATTTTTACATTCTCTTTCCGGGCAATTCACAACTTTTCCAAATATTCCACAACTTGAACTTGCGTGTAAACAGGACACATCTCTAATTTGATTTCTCTCTCTCTCCCTTATTTTATTTTCAGAAAAAGGCCGCTGCCGCAGCACCCGCCAAAGCAGCTGCACCTGCAGCGGCTCCAGCTGCTGCTGCTGCTGCTGCCAAGCCCGGAGCAGCTCCAGCCAATGGCAAAGCTGCAGCCAATGGCAAAGCGCCGGCAGCGGCTGCGGCCGCGCCCGCCGGCCCGCCTAAGGATCCCAATGATCCCAAAGTGAAGGCCGAGGAGGTACACTTGTGTACGTGTGTCCACGTTGCCACATCCACGTCCATGTCCATGTTCCAGATCTGTGCTGTGCCGCCCGCTGTTTTATAGTGTTCGTCCCGTTCGCCATCTAATGCTAATTTGTTGAATTGCAGGCTAAGAAGGCTAAACAGGCTGAGATCGAGCGCAAGCGTGCTGAGGTGCGCAAGCGCATGGAGGAAGCCTCCAAGGCCAAGAAGGCCAAGAAGGGTTTCATGACCCCAGAAAGGAAGAAGAAACTCAGGGTGAGTTGAGCTTCGTTTTGAAGTGGAGTGGTTGATGCTCATGCCTTTGGTTTCTCCGCCCTACAGTTGCTGCTGCGTAAGAAAGCCGCTGAGGAATTGAAGAAAGAACAGGAACGCAAAGCGGCTGAACGTAGACGCATCATTGAAGAACGTTGCGGCAGTCCCAGGAACCTCAGTGATGCCAGTGAAGGTGAGTTTTGTTGGTCCTAGATGTGTGAGTTTTGTTTACAAAAAAAAAAAAAAAGCTAATCAAATACCAAAGGAGGGGCCAACAGGTTGGTTCCAACTTGATGGCCTTTCCGCATAATCAAATCAATAAGAAAAAATTTATTAAATAAATATATATAAAAGATATCGAACAAGTGTCATTGATCATATCGCATACACACACGCACATATCGAGACTCCATCTTGCACTACACTACACAACAAGAAACACGTTTCGTTGAAGAACAAGTTGCGCTGTACACGACACCGGAAATCTCATTTGTACTCAAAAAAAAAAAAACACTCACACAAACTTGAAATGTATCTAAATTTAACTATCTCTATCTCTCTCTATCCATGTGTATGTTTGTGTACATACCCTCCACACCCAAAAACATACACACACACACTCACATGCATATTTGAATCATTTGTGTTCTGCCACCAGAAACACTTAAGAATCTGATCAAGCAACACTATGACAGGATTAATAAATTGGAGGACCAGAAATATGATCTTGAGTATGTTGTTAAGCGCAAGGATGTTGAGGTACACACACACACATCTAAATATATAATTCTGTTTTGCTTCCAATATAAATTACCAAAAGCAAAATTTAACCAACAACACCTTCTGTTAGCTATCTTCTATCTACTATATCTTCTACTATCTATCTATCTAAATATACTTAAAAATTTACTCACGTTCTGTATAATACACTTAATTGTTGTCAAAACTCCAAAAAAAAAAAAAAAAAAAACTTAAAGCTCAAAAGATATCTAACGATAGCCTAAAACTAGTTTGTACAGAATCTGTCTATATATATATTTTCTATAAAAAAAAAAGAACAAAACTTGAACCACTTACCCACTTTAACTAGGAAATTGTGCCCAACAGTGTGATAAACAACAAATCTCTCCTTGTCTCTCTCTTCACTCCCTTGGTATGATGTATAGTGTCTCTTAAATGGGAAGTTTCTCTTATCTCTCTAGAGTTATAGACCGCCCAGACAATTCCTGTGGGATATAGGTTATGCCCTTATATCAGTTTTCTTATTGGCTTAATGTCAACTTCAACATGTAATTGCAATTTCATGCAAATTTTCAAATGCAAATTTCTCAAATCACTTCAACACTTTTATTGTAACTTTTGTTAAGTTTGAGGTTACAAAAGTTTTTTTAAAAGAACCGTGGCACAAAGCTAAGGGTTTTTCGTGTTTCAATTCAAATTAATGGAAGTTGGCTATTCCAAATTGACCATAACCTAGTTTGTAGTCTCCTGTAGTACTTTTACTGCTTGGACTGTTCTATATTCTGGGGTGTTCAACCTTGCACTGAGCTTAGTTCTTCCTCAAATCTCTGGTTAGAGTTTTTGGCTCTTTTGCAGGGGCAGGCACATTGCTATCTTGTGTGCATAGGAAAAATCTCAAAGCAGCGCTGCTTTCACACACCCAAAATAAGCTGTAAAAGCGTTGCTGCGTTGCGACGCAGTCGTTGCTACTGAAATTGAGAGCAATTTTTGCGCTGCTCTCACACACACCAATGCAAAAATGTGAATGTATTTTTTGCCTGCCTCTGCTTTAAAGTCTCATGGAACTGGAATTGCAATTTGATAGCTGGGCGGTCTTTGCTCTACGATCTTGTCACACCAAAAACACACACCTTTCCATATTCCCACACATTTATACACACTCCCGCCCTTCCCCCACACACACACACACACACACGCACACTCACTCGCAACCACACCGACACACATAGAACTGCCTTCAGTTTCTCGAGATCACAATTTAAACAGAAAATCAACCACACGCTTCGTTTCGCAGATACAATGCAAAAAACTTGTCAGGATTATCACAGTAAGATACTGAAATTGGAATCTGAAAAATACGATCTCGAGCTCGAGGTAGCCAGAAAGGACTTTGAGGCAAGAGTTTTTGCTCTGTTTAACAGAGATGTTCTCTCATTTGTAGTAGTCGAGTTGATACAAAAAAAAAAAAAAACGAACAACCAAAAAACGTTAATAACTTCGTCGGCACAAAAATATACACAAATATTTCCAAAGCGGCCAAGTGTGTGTGTAGCACTGTGTAGTAGCCAAAATGTAGTTAACCCCCCAACCCCAACAGTTTTGAAAAATTATTATTATTTTTGAGAGAGTTGTGCAAATTTTTGAATGCCAAAAACTGAGACACGAGTTCAAAAATTGTTGTGCGCTCTATGCCACCCAATCGTTTTTTGATGGGCTTTCACACTGTTTTGAGAAAAAAAAAGTATAGAAAATATATTTTTGCTGCTAACCCAAACCCAAAATGCTATGAGGTTCAACCCCCCCTATCCGGGTGATCCGCAACTAACTACGCTGCCTTAGTTTTTGTACTAAACCGACACCGAACCGAAAACAAAGGCTTATCCCAAAGTATTTTTGAGCCAATTTGTTTTGCTTTTTGTGGCTTGATATGTGCTAAGGCTTTTTGCTTTTTGAAGGCTACATGTCGTTTTGTGGAGTTTTTGTTGTAGCTTGTGAGAAGCTTGTACTAAACTAGAAGTTGAAAATGGGCGCGTGGTGAGTTTGAGGTTAGTTAGGTTATAATTAGAGGGTCTTAGGTCATATGAATGAGGTTGGTTCACAAAATGCATCGTCTTCGAGACTCACTTAATTCTAACATCAAATTACACAAACTAAATTTAGATCAGAGGCCGGCACGTCGCTGTCTACTGGGCATAGGCAAGCTCTCAAAATCAGCTATTGGCTATAAGCCAAGGTTTTCCAAGAAGAGATGCTCTCTGTCTCTCTCTAACACTCACTGATGCATTACTTCGGCAAGCATTTGTTGTAAATTTCCGAATGTGTTCGGGGCATGGCTGGGGAACACTGCTATTGGCCAGCGATGTTCCTCCAGAGCCTCCTGGGCGCCGAGCGCAATCGGCTATTTACACGCAGACGAGTCGAGCGCATGCCGAAGTAGGGCATATGAGCGTAAGCAGCGCTCGCTTTGCTTGCATTCGATGCCCAGACGTTGAGCAGGGCCGCTCAAAGCTGGGCTGTGTCGCTTTGATATTGCACACCAATACACTCTCACTTTTTGGCCTCGCTCTTCTTGAACATCGCTGCTATAGGCGCCGCTGTGCGTCGTTGCTACTGAAATTGAGAGCCAATTGAATTAGTTTTTGCGCAGCTCTCACACAAAATGTGATTGTATTTTTTGCCGGCCCCTGATTTAGATATACGATTAATGGAAACTAAACTAAAGAAACCCCATTTATGGACACTGATCACGTTGCATGTTGTGAGCTAACTAAATTCAAAAGCAGCATTCAGATGAGATCAAGCAACTCATATGACCCAACCCTAGGCACCAGTACAGTCATCAACAACAACAACAACAACAAGCAAACAAACAAACAACAGACATCTCATAAGCGCACTACACTGAAAACAATACTGAATATACTTATCAATTATTTAGAATGTTAAAGATAAAGTTCCAATGTATAACTTGATATTAATCTAATCTACTCCTTTTATTTTTCTCTAAAATCACAAAAACAAAACTATAAAACGCGCCAAACAACGCGCGTTACATCTGTGCGTCGTCGTCGTCTCTATCTGTCACTGTCACTCTTCTCTATGGCTATGTCTTTCTTTCACTCTTTTTCTATCTCGCTCTCTGTCTCTCTCTCTCTCTTCTATCTCTGACATAATACACCTCTAATCACACACATTCTATCTATCTATCTATCTCTCAATCTTCAAAAAACTTTCACTATCTCTATCTTTTGTTTAATCGTATCGACACTCTCTCTCTCTCTCACACACACACACACACACACACACCACACACACTGACACGCACACGTATACGAAACTTTGTCTTTAACGCGATTACCCGTTACGCACAGCCGAATTGCAAACAATATGCAAACAATATTGGCAACGCCTTTACAGTTTGGAGGGCGATAAATTTGATTTAGAACACGTGCAGAAAATCAAGGCACAAGAGGTAAATCCCAAACAAATTTTGCCATGCACCCAACGAAAAACCAAAAACAAAAGAAAAATCGAATGTTGCCAAAACGAAAATTATATAAAATTTCTTATTTTTTTACATAATATATATAATTTTTTTACATTTACCTTAATTTCTTAATCATAATTTTTAGTTTTCTTTTTTTTTTTTTTGTGATATTGTTTTTAACTAAGCTAAACTACAGAAAAAAGTGAACCAAAAACAAAATCAAGTATTATCGGCGTGTGCTTTTTTTGAACAGATTGGCTCCGAGTCTTCGCTCCTGGGCCACACCCTTAGCCTATGGAACAACTTCCTTTAATAGTCAATTTGAACTAAACTGAATGAAAAAGTGGAAAAGAGTAACCGTAACGCTCCACTCAGGGCCTTCTCGCTCTCTCTGTCTCTCTCACTCACTCCAGAACTCCAGATCGAACACATAACATCTAAGTAAAGAAAAAAAAACCATATAAAATGATATAAAACCCTATAAACAAATAGAAATATGAGCAACTTAACTTTACTTAACTCTAAGGTTAAAAAAGAAAAAACACCAAACCCAAAAATATGCTTTTTGCAGGCGAATTGCAAGAGATTTGCGAAGAGTATTACGAGCGTATGTATATTTGTGAAGGCCAGAAATGGGATCTGGAATACGAAGTCAGGAAAAAAGACTGGGAGGTACTGCCAAAAAAACAAACTAAAATATTTATACTCTGAATACCAAACAACAAAAAAAACCAACCAAAAATCAGACAACAACAAATTTTGTTTCCGTTTGCATCAAATTCTCTTACTTGTATCTGTTTTTTTTTTCTTTCTGTTCATACATCTATAAATCAATGCCAAACAATTTCGTATCTGGTTTAATATATATACTACAAAATATATAAATACATTTATTTACTTCTACTACTCGTGTTTTGTTCGATTTACGTTAATAATCATGTTTTGTTTTGACTGTACTTAAAACGGAAACACTATAAAACCAAACAAAATCAAAAAAAAAAAAAAAAAACGATGAGAAGAAAAGGAATTGCCACAGCAACTGCATTAAGGTACGCGAAATAAGTGGGCGAGGCAATCGTTTCAAGTAGCCAAAAGAGAGCCACAAGTCGAATAATTGGCCCTACAGCCCCCCAAAGCTAAAGAAGCAATCCGATCTTAAGGATCTCTTGTACATGAGAAGGTACCTATCGAACGGCAATGTTTGATCATTTTTTTCAAAGCAACACAGAAAAAAGATCCATTTGGAATGGATATGTCTTATATATTCTTTCAATCATCTTTAATATGCTTTCAATCATCCAACGGAGCTGAAAATCGTCCAAAGGATGACCATTTTTCATATCCTTTGGACGATTTTCAGCTCCGTTGGATGATTGAAAGGATATTAAAGATAATTAAAAGAATATTATGACATACAGAGCTGAAAATCGTCCAAAGCATGACCATTTTTCATATCCTTTGGACGATTTTCAGCTCCGTTGGATGATTAAAAGAATATTTAAGACATATCCATTCCAAGTAAATACGAAAATCATCAAATGGATATTTTTTAATATCCTTTTTTTTCACTGTGTACTTACTATACTTCACTAATAGACGAGGGTGACCGGTTGCGAAAAAGGTTCTTTATCGAATGTTCCGCCACCCACACAACCCCTTGCACAGTAGGCACACATACTACCCGCTGCACCACTATCATTGTAAAACAATAAAAAGCAATTGGACCGACAAATATGCTTTCCCACACAATACTTATTTGCATAGGCAAAGTAAATACAGACTGAAAGTTCAAAAACACAGAAATACGTCAGCTGTTCGCTCGATTGCACTCTCTCGATCGCAAGCTCGCTTATGACAGAGCAAGCGACAAGAAACGTTCCGCTAGAGATGATACCAAGCTTAGACTGTGTAATCGAAAGAACAGTAATCGATAAATAAGTGTGGCCAAGAACTGCAAAAAACCTGCTTTACAAGCGCTATAAGTGTTCTAAAATCCACACTGATAACTCAAAGGAGTCATTCTCTCAGACTACCTAATTACCGTTGTATCTTTCAGGATGATTTTCTTGCAATCAAGGAATCTCTCGTATACGCAAATTACTCAATTTAGACCTTTAATGAATCGATGTCAAAGAGATGACTGAGCCAGCTGACAACCACCTTATTTGGGTCCCAGGTCACTAATCTTCTTTTCTATAGGGAAAGGAATCTGATATGAAGAGATTACTTGGCCAGAGCTCTCATTTAGTTGAATGTTCGGACTGACTTTTGTCATTGTAGTCGGGACAAGAAAGAGAAAGAGTGCATCTCCCGATTCATTTGTTTCTGCCCTGCCTTGAGTCTCTCACTTTGTAATGAACGTCTCTGATCATGCTGAGACTTCCCACCCGACAATCGACCTCGAGAACGGATTCATTTTCGACATTTTCTAGAAATTTTCTTTACTAAACTATTGAGAACGTGTTCTGTTTTCGGTTCAAAAAAGTATTACCTGTCGCTCAGTTTGTGGCAGGAAAACGTAAGTTCTCGATAAACGTTTTCGAATCTATTCTCGACACTTCGATAGCGAAAACGGGTCAAAAACAGATCGAAAACTGAATATTTTCCGTTTGAAACCCGCATCTCTAAGGAAAAACGGATTTCGAATTTAAGAGAAACGATCGTAATAACTGATGTCCGTTTGAAACCTGCATCTCTTAGGAAAAGCGGACTTTGATTTTAAAAGAAACTTACGTAATTCTCGTAGGTCCGGAAACATTCGAGAAATTGTCTATTAGGCCTACGGATTGGCCTAGATGTCTCAAAGCTAGTCTCTGCTTTCAGAATAGTAGGAGGATGGAACAAATATCCTAAGTGTTTGCTTAATGGACAGCCCAACAATTGCTGTTTTCTAACCTATATGAAAAATAAATAGAATATGAAAGAAGTTTAAAAAGCTGAGACAAGAATCCACTCAGAAACAAACAGAAAGAAAGATGCTGTAATATTTTTTGTGTCAGAACTTTCTGTTGTTTTTTGGTGACCCTCCGTGCATTGGGTGAATTTGTCCGACGAACTTATTTTTGATATACAGTTTTGTGAAAGTTTTGTGACTTAGAGACCAAATTTAGTCCAAAAACCGGTTTGAAATCACAAATTATTTGTGGAAGTGAAATTAAGAACAAGGTTGAGATAATATTAAAAGAGATACAGGATAACAATATATGTCTTTTATAGCATAGTACTTAATTTTGATATGACTTTACAAGAATTCATTGAGCGTTTATAGCACTGCCAAGTTAGATTGAAATTGCATCGTCTAACCAGCTCAAAACCGAACAACCCCCAACTGGAAAAAAAACCTAACTTTTTATACCGTAGTATAATAAAATTGTCCGAATGTTTGTAATGCATAGAAGGAAGCATCTCCGACCACATAAAGTATATATATTCTTGATCAGCATGACGAATCGTCCGTCTGTCTCTTTCTATGCTATCTCTTTCGGCAGTTTGAAAGCTATCTTCACCAAACTTTGCACGAAGTCTTTTGCTTCCGGAACCGGCCGGATCGGATGACTATAGCATATAGCTGCCATAGGAACGATCGGTCGAAAAACTAGTTTTAGTGAGAAAAACTTTTTAGTTTTCAATGGAAACGCCTCCAAACATCGAATTGCTTAGTTTGCTTTGCTTTCCCATGATTCCACTAAGTTTGGTCGAAATCGGACTTCTATATAGTATAGATGTGATAGAAAAGTTGAGTCTGAAAATAAGTCTTAGTTAGGAAAACTTTTTTGTTTCCAATGGAAATGTCCTAAAACTTGGCATTTATTTGTTTGGTATACTTTCAAATAATTCTACAAATTTTGATCAAAATCGGATGACTTTAGCATATAGCTGCCATAGGAACGATCGGTCGAAAACTAGTTTTAGTGAGAAAAACTTTTTTGTTTTCAATGGAAACGTCCTTATCATTGGCAAATGCTTATTTTATATACTTTTACACAATTCTACAAAGTTTTGTCAAAATCGGATAGCTGCAGTACAAATGAAAGGTCGAAAAAGAAGTTCTAGTGAGAAAAACTTTTTTGTTTTAAATGGAATCGCCTTCAAATTTTGTAATTGTTAGTTTGTTGTGCTCTTCCATGAATTCACTAAGTTTGGTCGAAATCGGACATCAATATAGTATAGCTCCCACAAAAAAGTAAGGTCCGAAATATTGTTTTAATTAGAAAAACTTTTTGTTTTCAATGGAGGCTGCAAGGGTATACAAAACTTCGGCAGAGCCGAAGTTAACTTTACATTATTAAACTGATGCAGAAGTTTTCAAAGAGCCTTGTCATTGAAAATTCCAGACGATCGGATAATAAATTGGGGTTTCCCTTTGAAACTTTTCCATATACTTATTTTCCCTACATTTACCAAAATCCTTTCAGTTTTCTATACACAGCCGGCTGAACTGGGCATGGTTGATTTAATCAGTATTCTACAGAGCTCGTAAATAACAATTGTCCGTTTTTCGTTGTTCAAAAATAACTGTTATTTACGGACCCTTTGAGCAAAGAGTAAGAGATGAGCCGTTCTGACAAACAAGCAATGGATTGGTTTCCCTTTTGCTTTGCTCATTCACTGACCGAATCGTCGCAAGCGAAGAAAATTAAAAGCTAATTGCGTTTGTGTGTGTATATGTGTAAGTGAGGTGTCTGTTTGGGCGTGCGACTCATACAAGCTACACACAAACACATACACAAAAAACAAATATAGAAAAAAAAGACCCTTTGAAGTGAGCCGCTCATTTTTTTGCTCATGTGCTGACACTTAATGTGAGAGCGCTCAGTCGGATCGCTCTCTATAAATTGTTATTGAATGAGCAAAACAAGAACAGCTCAACTGAGAACAGTCAACTGAAAACAAAACTGATAGAAACGAAGTGCGCTCTGCTCTGAGAGAGAGCAAGCGTGCATGTTTTTTTTCGGTTATGTTATTGAGCAGACCGCAAAGGGGAAAACGCTCAATTGTTATTTACGAGCTCTGGTGTTCCATATATCAGAAGGGATTGCTGAACGAGTAAGTTAAATTTTTACTCAACCTGAAAAACTAGCTAGAAGAAAGAAATCAAGGGAAATCTTAATCAGAAAGTGATCAATTTCAATTGAAAATCGTTTTACTGCTTACTTATTTCGCTTACTTTAATCCATATTAGAGATAATTAGAGTACAGTCATGTTATGCGTTGGAAAGCTTGACAATATGAAAAAGTAGACAAAGGTCACGCTGCCCCATTTCAAGTTCAGATCAGTGTGAGGTTAGTTGGCCAGCAGCATGTATCCACAATCCATTGAAATAAACCAAACCAAACAAAATTGCAATGTTCGTTCAGAGGCTGTACTCTCATTTCAACTGGCAATACAATTTGACTCATCATTTACACCAAAAAAAAAAAAAAAAAAAAAATACACCCATCTAATAAAGTTATAAGTTCACATACAAAATGCCACGTAGTATTTAGTATTAGTAATTTGCACAGCAGCAACAACAACAACAATATTAGCAAAACTAGTTTGTTGCGCAATTTATGAAAATTGTTTTGTGTTTTTTTTTTTAATAATTATACAAATTTGTTTGCATTACACGCACATGCACACCCGCACACACACCACACACACACACACAAAAACCCACCCAGCACGCTCAAATGTAGGCAATGGTTTTTTTTGACTCGAAATTTTGCATGTTCCACAACCCACCGAAACTGTACCCTCCCGCACTTCATTGTAAATAAATGCTGTTACTCTCTCTCTCTCTCTCTCTTTTTCTCTGTCTATCTACTTATCTCCGTATTGTGCTAGCTCGCCTTAACACCTCAAGCAAAGCACTGAAATTTAACGAAAAAAAAAAAAAAAAAAAACAAATCAATCCTTTTTATAAAACGATCGAAATATCCTAAATAAGCCAGAAATTGAAGAGCATAAAGAAAACCAAGCGTCGATTCTACTTGAGCCAGAGCTTCGAACCAGCTAATCAAAATGCTAGCCCACTAAACGTTACACGTACCCAAAGAAATTCCAAACAAATCTATGAAAAAAAAAAAAAACACAAAACAAGCTTCTAAAGGAACACAAAACGGGCCTTGATACCAAAAGTATCTATCGATAAGCAGTACCTCAGTCCAGAGTTTAGTTGATTTACTTATGTAGTTGTGATTTTGTACGCTCTCTGTCTATGTGCCTCTCTCCGTCTCTGTCTCTCCCCCACATTACGTATATAAAACCAATATTTTGTCATAAAAAAAAACCACAATAAAGCAATTAAAGCAACGGAAAACGAACCAAAACAAGAAATCGACATTTGGATGTTATGCTGTTCAATTCGACGTAAACAAGAGAAAAAATAATCCAAATCCGACCCAAATCCAGTACCGATATAATCCCTCCCCTGGCTCGTATTGCTAGCTCGCTCGCACGCACTTAGTTCTAACGGCATGCCGCCTTAGATGTATGTCTGTATGTATGTACATATGTATGTTAGCATGCTATGCTCTCCACCTAAACTTCAACTTCTTCTTGACCTCAATGGCAACTGAACGACCTCAACTAACTGATTACTCTCTCTCTTTCTGTACACCCAACCACGTGGCCCACCCTAGATCAACGATCTCAATGCCCAAGTTAATGATCTTCGCGGCAAGTTGTAAGTATTGCAGCCACACATCCATCGCAGAAACCCCTCTCACACTCTCCCTGTCTTCCGCAGCGTCAAGCCAGCCCTGAAGAAGGTGTCCAAATACGAAAACAAATTCGCCAAGCTGCAGAAGAAGGCCGCTGAGTTCAACTTCCGCAACCAGCTCAAGGTGGTCAAGAAGAAGGAGTTCACACTGGAGGAGGAGGAGAAGGAGGTAAGTGCGGGTGGCGATCTCTACTAAGCTGCTGCAAATTCTGGAACTCTCTTATGCTCTTTAGAAAAAGATAAAAGATGCCGCTGTGCTAAACAAAGCCAAAAAGTGTAAGATTTCTTGAGTGTGTGTCCCCTTCTCAATAAGCACCTGAGCGTCCCCTCTTGTCACACGCCGTCTCCGTCTCTGTATTTTGTATCTCTGTCTCTGTCTTCTCTTCGAGTTTGTTCTCACACACAAGTAGATTAGTGTCGGCACACAGTTGATTTTGATTGGAGTTTTGAATTGAATGTTTGACTCTTTCGAGCCCTGTTTCTACCGAGTGTACTAATGCGATTCTCCCCTCTCCGCACATCCGCAGAAGAAACCCGACTGGTCCAAGGGCAAACCCGGCGATGCCAAGGTGAAGGAGGAGGTTGAGGCCGAAGCTTAAGTGTCCACACGTCCACTAGTGTCCACTGACCCGTGACTCCCGCCCTAAACAATAAAAACAAAATAAATTCAAATTATTTACAACAACTATCTGAATACAAATACAATTTATACTCTATGCGCAATTATTCTATATATATCTCGTCATATATATGAAATATTGAAAATGCAATCAATAAACAACAGCAACATCTGAACCGAAAACAGAAAAAATCACAGTGAAATAATTCAACAACAGCCGGAACATCTGGAACATGTCTGAGAGGAATTGTTTAATTATAAATTTCATTATTTACAAATTATATTTTTTAATGTAAATTAAATTAAATTACAAAAGAAAAAAGAAAAACCAGAGAGATCCTCTCGCGCAGTGTTTCGCTTACTCAACGTTTAATCCACCATCTGCTGACGGCCAGGACGGTGTCTGCATTGTATCTTCTGATTTGTGATCAAATAAAGTGAAATAAATTGAAAACTTGACTTGATTTTGATCTAAGGCGTATGCTTGCAGCGTTAGTAATCAAAGGGTAAGTGTAAGGGTAAGATTGTAAAGGAAAGATCTTTTTGTATTTCCCCACACACAGAATGCGAAACGGACAATTGCATCCAGAAAAAGGCAGAGCTAATAATTTAAGTTGTCGCAGTTTTCATTGGCGGATGTCATAGACGATAATCGGTTGCCAAGCCCGAAGTAGCGCCTCCTAGTTTTCCCAAGGTAGCATCGCCGCTCACGTTAGCCAGCAGCGGGTGCATCGTTCTGTTACTAGGGGTTACCACGGGGAGGTGTGAGTCAACTTGAGACGCAGTAAGCCAGGATCGCGCTGGGTTTGCCATGTCAAACTGATCACCAACTTTACCTCACTACATACGCCCCATAACCACAGGAGCGTTCCTGCCTTCCAAAGAAGCCCTGGGAGTTCGCTCAGGACAGACGCAAGTGGCGGGCATTAGTTGCAAACGGTTATGATGCTATCATCAGGCCAAAAAATAAGAATAATTTAAGTACGAACGCTTTTGAAAAAAATCTATTCGTTCTTGAACTTTCAAGAATTTTGGTACTGAAATCGAGCAAGATTAGTCCTTAGTTTATGGTTCTTAGGAGAGGGGAGTGAGGTAAAGAAACTGAGAGAGGAGTGCAAAAACATTTTAAGAGTATTCTCGGTGAGTCCGCTCTAAAAGTGTCGTCAGGACAGACAAAGACTGCTACTGCATAGTTTGACAGCTAATTTTATATGAAAGACAACAACTGATCATAAAATGTTGTTTGATTGAAATATGGGCGCCCTTATTTTTGAATCTTGATTAAAGAGTGAAAGTTCCTTCTCTTAAATCTGATGAGCTCTTTAAACAAGAACGAACATTCACCATGCTCTTCATTCAATAACACAAGTTGACAAAAATTAACAATTATTCTGATTCAAAGAGCAGACAAGGATATTCCTATAGGATATTCATCGCTGAACTCGAATCTGGCCACCAAAAGTGTCCATCACGTAGAGATTTTGAGAAAAATTGACACAAACAGGCATGTTCTCAATTCAACTTCCACTGCAACTTTTATTTATTATTTTACTAGAAGGCCCGGCGAACTTCGTACCGCCTAACCGTCAATGAATGTAGTTATACTTTTAATTAACCTAACACAATAAATGCACACAATTTATTATGTTTAATAGTTCAAGAAAGACATTTACTTTGATGACGCTATGTATTTTGCTGCTTGGGTTATACTTGGGATGATTCTCCTCAGTGAAGCACTTTCGTTCGAAGCATGAGAAGCATTAGTTGTGAATAGTGTGATGGTGAGCCAGGCACATCCAAGGCTTTTAAAAATGCAGTTGCCAATAGATTTGATGGAATGCACATTCTAAAATACAAAGTTTAAGGGGGAAAACACTTTGCGGAAAAAAATTTTCGACTTTTTTTTTGCATATTTTTGTAGCTTGGATATTCAAAAATATCCCCCTAAAAGGATTTTCAAAAATTCGAAATAGTTTAGAAGATATGGCCCTTTTAATGACCCAAAGTGTCCCGATTTGCCTAGCAACTGCAAACTTTAACCGCGTTTATCTCGAAACCACGTTTTTCAAACTGGTGGCCACGATTCAGAGGAAACCAGTGGACCGATTTTGCTCCGGAAGGGCTTATACGACGCAGAATTGTCGTTGCTATCGTTCGGCCCTCCAACTTTTGGATACCTTTATTTTAAGTGTACTTTTTTACACTACACAACAAAAAAAGGCAAAAAAAATTTTTTGTTTTCAAATGTCCGCCATTTTGTCAAAAAAATGTTCAATTTTTTTTCGGAGGGCCGAACGATAGCCACATTAGTTCTAAACATAACCGCATTTTTCTTTTTTTTTCAAATCATCCCAAGTGCTGCAACCATGGTCACCATGTGGGCACCTTTTTTTTATTCATCATTTTTCGGAGGCCGATAACTTTCTGAACGGCCCTCATATTGAAAAAAAATTTTTTTGTATTTTCCTTTCTTTCATTAACTATTTAATAAAACAAAAAACAAAAATAAAAAATCTCTTATACTTTTTTTTCTGGAATTTTTTTAAAAACCATCTACTTTTGCTCATCGCAAAGTGTGTTCCCCCCCTTAATTCCGTATCTTTATTCTTAGCCGCCAAAAATTGCTCGCTTGCTCAACCATTCTTTATTTTTGTGGTTATAAATGATATTCGGAAATATTTTGTTGATTCGATGAGAAAAAATCGAAAAACTTGGAAGGAAATGAAATCAATCCGTTGGATTCTTCGACAGGAACACGACCATTACCATAGGAACCATCGGTCGAAAAACTAGTTCGGTTGAAAAACTAGTTCTTGTGAGAAAACCTTTTTATTTTCAATGGAAACGTCCCTTACGTTGGCATATATTTATTTTATATACTTCAGGCCCGTATTATTTTTTTTTAATTCTTCTCCGTAGTCGAAAATACATAATCAAATTCTGGCAGCTGTTTCTTTCCTAGTTTCAATTTCAAGAAAATTCAACTTTAAAATGCTGCTGTTCAATAAAATTTTTTTGAGAAGGTTCCAAATTTTGGCATAATCAGGCTTGTTTCGAATTCCCAACGTTTTCAAAAAGTAAAAACGAAACGAACGTTTTACTATTTGCTGTTCCCAATTCCTAACGATTTGGTTATGTTTTGACTTTTTGAACTCGGTTTCGAAAACAGCTGGCTGGCTATCGACAACAGCCAGAGTTGTCATCATCTCTATATTTTAAATTTACAAAGCTCTTGCTTACTCTTTAAATCCATTTATTTTCATTTAAACCAGTATTTAAATATATCATTTGAATATGTCATATCAAATATGTTTCAACATAGCTAAATAAATTAGAAAAAGTTCTGTCCGATTACTTAAATTCATATGAAGCAACCCTAGCAGCCCGATTTCTCAAAGGTTCCGGTTGGCCAACCGCCGGTCAAATTTGTTCCTCCAGTTGACAAGCGGTCAAGTGATTTGGTTTTCTCAACAGCAGTTTCATCCGATATCGATAAATTCCTATCGCTGCGTTAGGGTGACCAGTCACGGTCAACAAATTAGGTATTTTTGTTATGGCTTTTTTAATGCTATTAAATGCTGCTGGTAATATTTATGCGAAAAATTTATTAAAATTGTTTGCGATGAATCCAAAAGCTATAGCTGGGGACACTTGTTTACCTGCACGGCTTATCAAAGGAACGCTAACTACTCAGAAGTCAGCTGCAGTGATAAGGATGTTGCCACCTGCATAAGAACGCAGCGCCGCCAAGGTCCTGCTAACAATCCTAGTCACAACCAATTGAATCGCAACTGAAGTCAAGGCTTTAACTTAAACACTGACCCTAGCATAAATTATTTTACATGTAGATTTTGCCAGCCAGAATCATTTAACAAATGTGGCATCATACAGATCAGTTAAGTAATTAGGCCTCTTCATGTACTCTCTTGCATTTTTTATACGTTGCTCTGCCTCGTCAAACTCTATTTTCAATGCGTGGAGTTGAAAAATTCATTTATTCATAAACATTTTGTGGCAGCAAATAATAAAATAAACAAATCAAATGTCGGAGCCAGCTGATTGTATAGCGATAAAATACATATATCGATAATTCCATCGGCACTGAACTCGAGAGTAACTTTAACCAGTGCTCGAGCAGCGGATAAGTCTGTTCCTCTGGTTGCGCCACACATAGCATAAGATACGCAAATTCGGTTAAACTGCCTGTCAAGTTGACTAACCGCACATTGAGAAATCAGGCCTAAGTGCGTCATTGATTGGAATACGTGGAGGCTCAGTAAAGGGTATATCAGTGTCGTGCTTATCCGATCTTCGCTTTTGTTCTCGTATATATGTTTGGATTGTTTTCATGTGTATCTATATGCCTGTGATATTGCTAGCCTTGCTGCGCTTTAGTGTTTGTGGCAGTTCGAGTTGAGCTCTGATCGTCTCAAGCTCGAGTCAACACAAATAATTTCTATTAAAATGCTGCGCGGACGAATAACCAAACACCTGGACCGCTGCAGCCGAAGATTGGGGGTTTTTGCTGGCCTTTATGATATGCCCCCTTTAATGGTCGCGTCGGACTTGCAGGAAAATTAAAAATAAAATTAAAATTTAAGTTCTACCTGCTTTTGGATAATTTCTTGAGCTTTTATTTACCAAGGAACTCGTCAAGGTGTGCCCAAATCGACCAGTTTTCGAACAATTTCGAATGGTTGATAAAAAAAAAACACCACCAAGGAGCAGCAGAACCAACTGAGCGTCTTTGCTTGGAAGACGCACCCGACGTGGCTACCTATGAGCAGGTGAGTATCTAGTTACCTTTGATACTGCTTGCCTCGCTGCTCTTTTGTGTTTGTGGCAGTTCGAGTTGAGCTCTGATCGTCTCAAGTTCGAGTCAACACAAATAATTTAACTTAATTTGTCATTTTGTTTTAATGGTTTGCCTAGCTCTTGGGAAAATGTCTGACGAGGAGGACACAAACTGCTGCGCGGACGATTAACCACTCATCTGGACCGCTGCAGCCGAAGCTCGGGGAGTTCTGATGGCTTTATGACTTGCCCCTTTAACGAAAATCACATGCACAAACAAAATAAAAAAAAATAATAAAATAAAAAAGAAATTGTCTGGCACTACAGACCACCTTTACGGTTTGAGGTCTGAATGCCAAGTGACTAGCTCCACAGACTAGCTAGCTAAGATAGACTGTGCCAAGGCATACTTTGTTAAGTATGCCTTGCCTTGGACTGTTGTTTGCTCTGCTGCGGAGTAGCCTTTGATAGTTATCGATTGCAACTCTGAGCATTTTGCAGGATAGCCATTGATAGGTATCGATAACAAATTGATATCAAATCTAAGGCGCCAACACTTTACGTTGCATTTAAAATTCAAACCAGCCTTTTTTTGCAACCTAATTTCTTTTTCGTTTCACAAGGCCGCGCACAGTAGTCCTCAACCATTTTTGGGTTGAACTAAAAATGACATCAAAAACTGTGAACGCAGTTTGATTAGTACTTGATTATAGGTCACGAAACTGATTTCAAAAAAATCGCAGCTGCTCGGTTTTCGAGCCCTGATGAAGAATATATATATAGTTTATGGGGTCGAAATGTATATTTCTATGCGTTGCAAACTTTTGGGCAAAATTATAATTCCCTTTGCAAGGGTATAAGCAAAAAAAAAATTGAATTTGTACCATATATTAGCTCTATTCGATATTTTAAATAACCATTTGGCCCAGCAGGATAAGATTGCCATCAATTTTATACATTTTCAAAAATTTCATCATCCAACTTAATTGTAGAATTGCCATCTAAGACCCCGGCATACAAAGTAATTCAAAATATCAGTCACCTATACCCGACCTCCTCTAACGCTCGCAACTGCCAACCCACAGCAAACTTCGAACTTGGTTCGAAAATTTAAACGAGCGCGCGCTTCGACCAGCTGACGAGCCAACGTCAGAAACGACGCGGCAGAGCAAACGTGCACGTGCAGTCTAATTTTAAATGGTTTCTGGCCGCGCTGCGTCGGCGCTATTGCAGCTGGCGTCGGCGCACACTCTGAGCATTTTGCAGGGTAGCCTTTGGTAGCTTTCCATTACTAATCGATAATGATTTAAGGCGCCAATACTTTCCGTTGCATTTAAGATTCAAACCAGCCTAATTTAATTTAGTACTCAGACATACAAAATTGTATCTTTTTAACAAAAAACTGGTTATAATTTGCGTTTTTCCTTCTTGAAAACATTCCTCTCGTTTCCTTTTTTGCGAAAGTCAAATGCCGCTTTCAACTTATTGTCACAGGAGACTCCTTCTTGCGCAGTACCGTCGGCGTTAGCCTCCATGAAGGACTGCTGGCCCTTCTTTTTGAGAGCAAAGCATCTGAGCTTGCGCTGCAGAACCACGGGAGTGATCAGACGCTGGATTTTGGGGGCCTTGGAGATGGCCTTTTTGTTATCCAGGGCCGGCAGGGGACGACGGACTGCAAAGCGGCACACATTATCCTCCTTGCTCAGGTTGAACAGCTGGCAAATTTTGCTGGTACGCTAGAAGCCCAGTTTGAGTGCAATTTTCAAGAAAGCTGCGATTTTTTTGAAATCAGTTTCGTGACCTATAATCAAGTACTAATCAAACTGCGTTCACAGTTTTTGATGTCATTTTTAGTTCAACCCAAAAATGGTTGAGGACTACTGTGCGCGGTCTTGTGAAACGAAAAAGAAATTAGGTTGCAAAAAAAGGCTGGTTTGAATTTTAAATGCAACGTAAAGTGTTGGCGCCTTAGATTTGATATCAATTTGTTATCGATACCTATCAATGGCTATCCTGCAAAATGCTCAGAGTTGCAATCGATAACTATCAAAGGCTACTCCGCAGCAGAGCAAACAACAGTCCAAGGCAAGGCATACTTAACAAAGTATGCCTTGGCACAGTCTATCTTAGCTAGCTAGTCTGTGGAGCTAGTCACTTGGCATTCAGACCTCAAACCGTAAAGGTGGTCTGTAGTGCCAGACAATTTCTTTTTTATTTTATTATTTTTTTTATTTTGTTTGTGCATGTGATTTTCGTTAAAGGGGCAAGTCATAAAGCCATCAGAACTCCCCGAGCTTCGGCTGCAGCGGTCCAGATGAGTTGTTAATCGTCCGCGCAGCAGTTTGTGTCCCCCTCGTCAGACATTTTTCCAAGAAAAGCTAGGCAAACCATTAAAACAAAATGACAAATTAAGTGAAATTATTTGTGTTGACTCGAACTGCGAGGCAAGCAGTATCAAAGGAAACTAGATACACACCTGCACTGCTTCTAACTATCAATTTGTCCCCGCAACTTTTGAGTGGATCATAGGTAGCCACGTCGGGTGCGTCATCCAAGCAAAGATGCTCAGTTGGTTCTGCTGCTCCTTGGCGGTGTTTTTTTTTTATCAACCATTCGAAAATGCTCGAAAACTGCTCGATTTGGGCACACCGTGACGTGTTCCTTGGTAAATAAAAAATTCAAGAAATTATCCAAAAGCAGGTAGAAATTCAATTTTAATTTTATTTTTAATTTTCCTGCAAGTCCGACGCGTCCAGGCGGTGATTTTCGTTAAAGGGGCATATCATAAAGCCAGTAGAAATCCCCGAGCTTTGGCTGCAGCGGTCCAGGTGCTTGGTTAATCGTCCGCGCAGCATTTTGTGTCCCCCTCGTCAGACATTTTTCCACGAAAAACTAGGCAAACCTCAAAACTAAATGAAAAATTAAGAGAAGTTATTTGTGTTGACTCGAACTTGAGACGATCGGAGCTCAACTTGAACTGCCACAAACACTAAAGAACAGCGGGGCAAGCAATATCAAAGGAATATAGATACGAGGGCGGTCCCAGAAATAGTCGACCTAACTACTAAAACACAAAAATGTTTTATTTTTTTTTTATTTTTCAACATAGGATCCTTTTAGGTCGATACACTTTTCCCCGCGATGTTCAATAGCTTCGATACCTTTTTTATAATAAGAACTGTGAAGCTCTTCAAAATAGGCATTAACCTCGGACTCCACATCTCTTCTATTGTTGCCAAATCTATTTTCCCTCCGAGCCATTTTTTCAAATTTGGAAATAAGAAATAATCTGCGGGAGCTAAGTCTGGCGAATATGGCGTGAGGTAGCAATTCAAATTTCAATTCATTAATTTTAGCCATTGCAACGGCAGAGGTGTGAACCGGCGCATTGTCACGATGGAACAGCAAACGCGGCACCCATCTTGCGCATAACTTTTTCATGTCCAATTTTTCGGTCAATATGCGATGTACAGCACTTTTTGAAATGCCTACACATTCAGCTAACTCACGAACTTTCAATCGCCGGTCACTCAATACACATTTTTTAAATTTTGGCCACCATTTCTGAAGTGGTCACCTCATTTGGACGCCCATTACGATGTTCATCCTCGCAGCTCAAACGACCTCGCTTAAACTCAGCCACCCAATATTTTATTGTTGTAAACGAGGGAGCAGAATTACGTAAGGTAGAGTCCAGCTCCTTTTTAATATTGGTTGGACTAAGACCTTTTATATGAAAGTATTGTATCACATAACGATGACCAATTTTGTCCATGTTTGCAAATCAATAACAAGCGTTCTCTATTAACATCGACCAAACAAAAACTGTGCAAGGTAAAGGCACCAAACTTCAAACTTAAGCTTTTAATAGTCGGTACTTCCCCTTTTTAATATGGATAAGCTATAAAACCATTAATATTAGTCGCAAAAAAATATATTAAAGGCCATTTTGGAAAGATAAATAATGTAGCTATTTTAGTTGCTTTAGCTAGTTTTATGGTGCTCCGACTGGCGCGGCTGACCTCAAGCTGCAGTTCCGACTTGCTCTGCTGATCGCAAGCAGCGAAAAGAAAGCAGACAGAAGCAACAATTCATATTGAACAGTTGAAAACAGTTTTAAAAATGGCTTGACACAGCCCCAAAGGTTCGCTTCTAAGTTTCTCACAAAAGAAAGGGACCTACAGTTTAACGCCGAGTCCGAACGGCAGTTGGAGAAGCTTTTACATGGCTAATTACTGCAAAGCTGGCGCCAACAGCAACGAGGGGTGACCGGGTGTGTTAGTTTATTCAAAGAAAAAACTTTTTCATTAGGTATTCCGCGCACCAGCGGTTGCGCAAATTATGTTCTGGTGAGTTTAGAATTTTAATTTTGTGTATTTGCTCTAATTGTATATTTACGAGTCAAATTCCTGTTCAATCAGATCCTGCACATATGTCTGGGAAATAAAAGAAAACGTAAAATAAAAACAAATCATTTGTTAAAGTGGAAGCAACAATGCAAAGGCAGTTGACAAATGGTGGTGCAGTTGAAAGTTGGAGAACAGAATTTAAGTACCTTGGGTATGGCTGGTTCACGGGACAAGGCCAAGAACACACGATCCAATATCTGTTCCTGCTTCAACAGTGCCTTCTCCTCGGCATACAAATCCACATCTCGATTTCGACAGCCAAAGAAAAGCCATAGCTTGGGCAATGGTGTCACCGCATCCAATTCGCGCAGCACCTGATACTTCTGCCAGAAGGATCTAAATGGTGCTATACCCGTGCCAGGACCTATCAACACCACCGGACGACTTCTATCCGTGGGTAAATGAAAACCCATTGTATTGCGCACAAACATATAAAGCTCATCATCTGCTTGCAGGCCAGCCAAATAGTTGGAGCAGACGCCATAGCGTTCATCGCTTTGGCCATCCTCGGAACGATACTTCACTATGGCCACCCTACCCTACGCGGTGATGAAGAAATCGAATAGAATCTGGACTGTAAAGGCGTCAGCTGGGCCAGCAGCAAAGGACCTGGTGGTTTACACGAAGGAAACTCCTCCAGTACATCCAACAGATGAGGCAAACGCCAGTGTCTCCAGTCTTCATAGGCCGAAGAATCATTTACCAGTATTTCCATTCTCTCCTTATCCGCATTATCATCACAGAATCCGGCCAGCAGGGTTAGCAGCTGCCTTGAGGGTGGCGTGGTCAGGTCAAATAAGCGCGCCAATAGATTCCTTAAAGTATCAGCTGGTATCTTATCATGTTGTTCCCAACACTTGAAGATACCATTCGATGTTAAGTTTCTTCTTCAGCAATTGCAGCTGCAGCACCTCATCCGGACTCTCCACACCCACCAGACGCTCAATTAGACCATCAACCAACTGTTTTCGATTTACCAAACTTAAATTAATTCTTTAGAACACGACGATTTAATAATTTTAGTTTACAAGTTTTTTTTAGGATGGAAAGGCTCGTTCCTTCTCCATTGGCCGATCCTTACTCTCTTCCTGATTCTTTTTGTGCTCGCTAGATCTTTGAGTGTCGCTTATCGTCTAGACCAGGGGCGCCCATGCCCATTACGCAAGACACGCTTGTGTTGTTGTTCTACGCAAAGGAATAGCCTGCGCGTATTCATTTTGCGCGCGCCATAAGCCAGCAAAAAGCAAAAACAAATCTTATGCGTGCTCTATGTTTTGTTGTTGTCGCGCTCTGATCTGCAACAACAACTTCATGTGTGTCTCTATTCTCTCTCTCCAATTTCTCTCGCAAACTCGAACACAACAACAAAATGCTTATGCGTACGGCCGAACGCGTGACGCTTTCCGCGGCACACACACACAAAAAAAAAAATCGGTTCTCCTCTCTCTCTTTATTTTGTTATTGCTTGAAAATTTTTGTTATGTTTGGTTTTTGGGGTTTTGACGCGCTGGTAAGCTCTTCTGGGCACCGCTTTTATCTCTAGACCATCAGTACAGTGCAGACTCAATTTGTGGGAAATATTATGTAACTCGCACACTAGCACTAAAAACAGTTGAGGCTGTGAAAAGTAATCATTTTGCGACTTTCGCTGCTTCGACTGAAGCAACTTAAACACTGCTCTGGACACATTCCACTTTGACTTTAAGCTTTCAATCAAAACCAAAATGTTTTATTTTTTCGATTTATTCTAAATAATACAAAAAGTTAGTTTACTCTGATCGCGCTGAATACAAACTGATGGCTTTAAATAATTAAAATAAAAACTATCCCACAGTTAACAAAACTCCAAAATTAAGTCTCTCATTTAACAGATCGTTGGCATTTGCTTCCGTTGGGTTACTTAAAGTAAAATAAAATAAGTGAAGTTGACGAAAGGAGGTAATTGCTTAATTGTTATTCACTGGACTATCAAGCCCTATTCTGAGCAGCTAGAACATTTTAGAGATTTTCAAGTCTCCCGGATCTCAAGGAGGCGATGTAGGAGATCACGAGTCTAATTGGTCTGCAAACTCTTGTTTTACGCTATTGCGGGGATATGGATGACAATGTAGTATCAGATTGCAGAAAGCTAACTGGGCTTAAGAGCTTCGGATAAGACGACAGCGAGATTACAGATATTTCTGTGCTACAACAGCTCATCGAATGCCCCAAGATGAGTCAACCGAGTACGCAGCTAGTCCGAAAGGTGAGCGAGAACATGGTGCATAGCATCATCAGTCTGCTGCAAACAGGACAATCAATGAGGGCAGGCCCAGCATAAGTTGCCAAAAAAGCTGTGGGAAAGCGGTTCCACAAAAATAATACAAACTGATCGCAATGTTGTTGGTAAACTCTACATGCCTCCCCATTTTGAAAATGGTTCTACGAGAAGTTTGGTAGCGGGAACGTATTGAACTAAGTATGCCAACCACTGTTTATGAAATTTCTTTCACTTATCGAGATAAGCTTAAAATCATTTTCAAAACGTTTCCCCGAAAAGTTTCGAAAATGATTCCAAACTTATCTCGATAATTGAAAGATAATTGAAATAACAGGGTTTGCTATAAGTAGTTCAATACTTTCACGCTTGAAAACTCCTCGACGCACCGTTTACAAAATGGGGGATATTTGGATAGTTTATATAGAACATTGCGATCAGTTTGTATTATTTTTGGGGAACCGCTTCCCACAGCTTAAATGGCAACTCACGCTAGATCTCCCCTCATTAATGTCCTGTTAGAGCAGACTGATGATGCTTTGCACCACGCTTTCGCTCACATTTCGGCACAGCTGCATATTCGGTTGGCTCAACTTGGGGCAGTTGATCAGCTGTTGTAGCACAGAAATATCGGTAATCTCGCAGTCGTCTAGTCCAAAGCGCTTAAGCCCAGTTAGCTTTCTGCAATCTGATACTACAGTGTCATCCATATTCCCGCAATAGAGCAAAACAAGAGTTTTTGCAGACCAATTAGACTCGTAATCTCCAACTTCGCCTCCTTGAGATCCGGGAGACTTGAAAATCTCGAAATGTTCCAGCGGCTCGGAATAGGGCTTGATAGTCCCATGAATAACATTCAGGTGCCACCAAGGATTAATTTTGTAAGTTTTGGTAAATGGGCAATTAGCTTTTTCTGCATATTTTAGATACTTCCACGGAAGCAAAAGCCTGTGAACAGGCCTTTTCCTTGAAAATTGCATAGAACCCAATCTCTGAACTGTGATCATAATGGCCGGAGAGTTGACAAAAATCACTTATTTCCCACGAAGTCAGATCTTTGGTAGTTTTCAAATCTATTGGCTTGTGCTGTCTGCTGGAGATCCTTTGATGATTGATTCGGAAATGTGTGCAGGTACGTGCCAGGAGGATTTAATTAGCAAGCGACACTACTTAATCCAGTCAATCATTGTTGAACTGCTGAGTGTGTGGGGATGGTGAAATCTTCAATTCATAGGACATCATCAGATACTGGCTGAACCCAACTAGGCTTGCAGCTGACCATGTGCTCCGAGCTTGGCAAGACTCTGCAAATGAATAAATTTAAGTGAAAATGTATTGGAAAATAATAAGAAACCTACTTTAAAGCCTTTGAAGCATTTGTGTACCAAGTTGACAAAACATTCCTGTTCTCATCAGTTGTGTCACAATTCTCATTTCCGTCTATGCGTCTATGATTAAAGTTCTCGAGCAACGCGTCTTTTTTCAGCTGGATGGAAAAAAATAAACGGGCACACTTATCAGGACCCATTGAAGCCACGGAAGCCGGAACGTGATCATCGATATAAGTATGCCATTAAATTCTTCAAATTTTAAACTTCTTCTTTTCCTTTTAATTCTCGTGGAATTTTAGGACCATGGTTACGCTGCACAGAGAATAAACAGTATGATGTCTGATTCTGCGATCTTTTTAGTTAAATGGGTAAGTTATACGAGTACTCACACATTCCGAGAACAGCGACAACATTGATGCCGGGATAGGAGATTAGCACACGCTTAATTTCTTCACCATAAATTTCGTAGCCGCCGACGGTGTCCATTCAGGTGGGCGCATATATCGCCAGTTTAGAAAAAGCCCTCCTCGACATGAGGCGACGGTGCAGGTGGAGTTGCAGGAGCAAGTCTGGCGGAGCTGACCACGGCAGCGTTGGCCGATGGAGGTGGCATAACGTGAATACGTTTCGGTATTACTTTCGTCTCGCTTGTGGTGATGCTGCTTTTCGGTTTGATGAGACCTGCGGTAACAAGAACTCCGGAGGTGGCGGCAGCGATGAAATTGGTGGTAGCTGGTGTCAGCGGGAGTACAATAGCGCCGCTCGTGAGGGCGTTTTCTTTTTGAGAAACTTGAGAAACTGCAGTTCTTAAGGCAGTGGCAGTGGCATTAGTGCAGGTTGCAGTAGCGGTTTCAGTTTCTAGAGCTTCAGTTGCAATGGTATCGGAAGAGGTGGCTGCATTAGTGATGACTGAAGCGATGTTTTCAGCCCTCTCCGAGGCGATATTAGGCTTATTGTCAGCTGGAGTAGTGTTTTGCGTAGCGATGTTGGCCTTATTACCACCTGCTGAAGAGGTATTTTCAGTGCTTAAAGTGGAATCGGTGTTGGCACAGCTCTCCGAAGCGTTGGTTGCCTTACGGTCAGTCAAAGCGTTGTTTTGCAGTGCTCTCTTGTAACGCCGACCAAAGCGGTGTCTTCAGTACCTGAAGCGGTGGTTGCAGTGCCTTCTGAAAATTTGTCTTCGGTACCCAAAGCAGTGTTTGAAGCCTTCTCAGCAGAAGCGGTGTTTTTAGTGCTTGAATCGGCGTTTTCAGTGCTCTCCGAAGCAAGGGCTGAATTTGTGCCGACTAAAGCGGCGTCTTTCGAACCTAAAACGGTGGCTGCAGTGCTTTCCTGCAATACGGCACATCGTATCGAAGTTGCAAGTATTCAACGCATTCGAGTCGACTATAGCGGTGTCTCCAGGTGCTAATGCAGCGTCTTCTGTACCTAAAGTGGGTTTGGAAGTGCTTGAATCGGTCTTTTCAATGCTCTCCGAAACGATGGGTGCATTGAGCCAGCTGAAGCGGTGCCTCGCGTACCCAAAGCGGTGCTTGAATTGCTTGAAGCAGTCTTTGGCTGCATTTTCATCGGCTACATAGGTGTCTCCCGTACCCAAAGCGGTGCTTGAATTGCTTGAAGTAGTCTTTTCAGTGATCTCCGAAGTAATGGCTGCATTTTCAGAGGTGTCTCACGTATCCAAAGCTGTATCTCCAATACCCAATGCGGTGTTTAAAGTAATTGAAGCAGTCTTTTCAGTGCTCTCCGAAGCAATGGCTGCATTTGTACCTGCTAAAGCGGTGTCTCCCGCATCCAAAGCGTAGTTAGCAGTACTTGAAGCAGTCTTTTCAGTGCTCTCCGAAGCAATGGCTGCATAGCCAAAGCGATGCCTTGCGTACTCCAAACTTTAGGATAATCTTTAGCTTTTTCCGGAATACGGCACTTCGAATCGCCCCTTTCTGGAGGAGCAAGCGTATCTATCTTTGTGGTATACAAATCTTCACCTGCAATTAGCAACTCTTCAACGGCCGTTTGTATCAACGGATATTCTCCATCAATGTCTTTAAACAATATAAACTCCTCCTCAATGTCTCCGTTCAGCTCATTCTTGAAATTGATCAACTCATTGCCATTGCCTTTAGCGGTGCACCCATCGTACCTCCACTTCACAGGGCATACCCTGCTCATCCAACGGATGATCCAATATCAATCCCGTCTCCAGCGTTCCGTAGTACTCGTAGATCGTCGAGCCTGTAATCTCCTTCCAACGATTAAACACCGCATCCGGCAGTAGAGCAAAAGCGGAGGCCATCAGGTGTATCTTCTGCTTGCAATGATTCGTGATGTACTCCACCATACGCGAGTCCTGGGCAAACATCTTGTTATACTCGGCTATGAGATGTTTGTAGATCACCGCTGCTTAGTGGGGCTATTGATGCCCAGCAGTGAACTCCAGGCATTGTGTCCATCGAATTTATGTTGCAACAGCAAGGAGTCCATCCATGGCCGCGTGCATGCGATTCATGGAAATGAAGGGTAGCATACAATCCACGTTTGTCAGACGCCAACTGTTCACCAGGACGCGTACCTGGGTCTCTACATTCCGATGACTCAACAGCACGGATTGCTGGGTGTAAAGCAGCAAGGCCGGTGCCTGGGCATAAAAGTCATTGGTTAAAGTACTCTCCGTCATGATGGTCCCTTGACGTCCAACCAATTGTTTTTGATACAAGGAGCTAGCGGCAATGTCCTCCACACTGGGTATAAACTCATGATCTACCACAATGGTGGCAGTATTGCGATACATGGCCAATTCCTTCATCATTTCCTCACAGTCCAAGCTCGCTATGAACAGCTTCGGCGCAACTGCTGCGGCGACTGATTTATCTCCAGTGGCACCGCCACCCGACCGGATATTCAACAGCTCCACTGTATGGCCAACCAGAGAGCATTGTTGGAGCTCAAATATGCCACATGGGACAGCGAGGCACTGCCGCATATATTAGAGATTTGTATGGCCAATCGCCAAAAAAAAAGAGTAGAGCCTTCTTGAAAGTGGGCACCACCAGATTGCTCTTCTCATCTTCGAGGAAACTATTGCGCAGCTTACGTTATGTAGCCATCCCGTAAGCGCTGAAGGGGAAAGAAGAGATGAAAATTAGTCTTTGACTTGGTTTCTTTATCGCTGCTTACCTTTTGAATCAACTCTGAGGAGCATAGGCGCACCCATGGCCAGCAATCCTTTGCAGGCGGCGAAGTGTGGACACCATTCTTTGTATTTTTATCACTAGTTTTTTTTTTGTTAGTTTCGAACGTATTTATTAAATTATTTTGCTTAGCTCACAAACAACCAATGTGGTGTGTCTAGTCGGGAGGTTGAAATATAACTAATAATTTTAGCTAACATCAACATGAACTCACTTATGACAAAGGCAAATTTTCAAAAGCAAAGCCTACTTGGATCTTAAAAAAAATAACAAAAATTTTAGAAATATAAAATAACACTGAAACTTACCGAGAAACCGTTTAAAACGAGTGTTCGCTTCGGCTGTAAATCAGAAATATTATTCACTTTTATGTAGTTGCTTGGACTGGATATTAATTCAAATACTTTTTGCATAGTATTAAGGGCCGTTTTCTCGTGTTCCTGTTTTGGCAAATCCAGGTGGTTACATATTTTGTTTGCTCTGTATGGCTTATAGAGTTAGGAACAGAGCTTGCAAAAAACTCTCAGCACTTTCAACGTGTCGGCAAAAAATAGTTTGGTTACGGACACAACGAAAAAAGGAAGCGAAAGACAGTTTCAGTTCTGTATTTGCTCAATTCTGTTGCTCTCAGAGCAAAGACCGTATTTTTTGTTCCTGTTTCTCTCCTGGCTTTCACTGACACTTTTGCCGAGAGCATACTTCCGAAGTGTTTTTATTGCGTATGAATATGTGGTTGTGTGTTGCGCTCGTGTGTACGTTTAGTAGTTCCCGAATCCGAACCGATTTGCAGCCATGAATATTGCTTAATTGGCGGTGTCCCACAAATCTCTTCCAACTAAATTCCAACCCAAAACCAATTCTCGGTGTCCTAGAAATCTCTTTCGGTTGGTTTCAAATCTCTCGTGATTTAGGTAGAGATTTTGCTAAATTCACCGCTAAAACTATTTTGATAAGTAAAATTAGTTTTGGAAATGTAAACTACATTATTTTACTGGATAGGCTGCATCAAATAAATAACATGTTTAATTTGATTTAATATTGAAATTAGCTTGTTAATAATTTTTCGCAAAACCAACCGAAGGCTGCCATATCAATCAAAACCGTCGTGCCACTAGATGGCGCCACCGGCCTCACTAGCGCCGCATGGGAAATTCAACAACAACAAACGTGCCAAGGGCTGGCAAATTCTGCTCAATGATTGGCGCGCAAATATTTTTAAATTTTTCATGTTAATTTTGGGTAAAGCGACTTAAATTTAAATTATTATATTAGCATGAATCATTAAACTTATGCCACAGCTAACAGATTTCCCTTTAACATCATTTTAATTCAAAACTAATATAAGGGAAATTTTTTTGCGCGTGATGCAGCCCTGTTTTGTGAGATGGACAATTATTTTGAACCCAATTGGACCAATTCTCTTTCCCACTAAGAAAATGAAATCTCTTGAAGTTCTGGGACACCGACGGATTTTTCGAGCGATTTGCAAACCAACCGAAGACAAAATCTCTAGAGATTTCCAGGACACCCCCGAAAATATTCGAAAAACTATTCTTCAAAACTATAGATTTTCAAAAATTGCGCGGGAGACGGCCGGGGTGGCGTAAGATCTATACATAAAGGGTGATTTTTTAAGAGCTATAGGAAAGTTTTTCAAAAAAAAAAACACATAAAATTCAGAAAAATGCATGAAATCTTTATTTGAATCGATAGTACGGTCCATATAATTTAATGTTTGAAGATTATTTCATGCAAATGTTGACCGTGACTGCGCCTCAAATGGTCCATCCGCTTAGTCCAATTTTGGCATACTCTTTCCAACATTTCGGCCGGTATCTCACGAATAAATGCTTCAATGTTGTCTTCCAATGCGTCAATTGAAGCGGGCTTGTCTGTATAGACATGAGCTTTAACATAGCCCCACAAAAAATAGTCTAAAGGCGTTAAATCGCACGATCTAGGCGGCCAATTGACCGGTCCCGAACGTGAAATAAAATGTTCACCGAACTCGCCTCTCAATAAGTCCATTGTTGCGCGTGCTGTGTGGCATGTGGCACCGTCTTGTTGAAACCACATGTCATGCAAGTCAAGCTCTTGCATTTTGGGCAAAAAAAAGTTGGATATCATCTCACGGTAGCGCTCACCATTCACAGTTACGTTACGATTCGCATCATCTTTGAAGAAGTACGGTCCAATGATGCCACCAGCCCATAAACCGCACCAAACTGTGACTTTTCTGGATGCGGTGCTTGCAATGCTTCTGGCTGATATTCACTCCAAAATCGACAATTCTGCTTATTTACGTACCCATTGAGCCAAAATGAGCTTCGTCGCTGAACACAATTTTTCGGTAAAAAAGTGGATCTTCCGCCAACTTTCCAAGAGCCCATTCACCAAAAATTCTACGTTGCGGTAGGTCGTTCGGCTTCAATTCTTGCACCAGCTGTATTTTGAAAGGCTTCACACCTAAATCCTTCCGCAAAATTTTCCACGTTGTTGAGGTAACAGAGGCCCAATTGCTGCGAACGGCGACGAATCGATAATTGATGGTCATCATTAACACTGGCCGATACAGCTGCGATATTTTCTTCAGTTCGCACTCTACGTAAGCGTGTTGGTGGTTTAATGTCCAACAATGTAAATTTGGTGCGAAATTTAGTTACAATAGCCCGAATAGCCGCTTCAGTGGGTCGATTAAACTGACCATAAAATGGAAGAAGCGCGCGATGAACTTTCTTAACAGAGCACGCATTTTGATAATAAAATTCAATAATTTGCAAGCGTTGTTCGTTTGTAAGACGATTCATGGTTAAATTATAGACCAAACTGAAGATGTTTGACAGTGAAACAAAACACGAAACGTGCGTGAGCTGTTTAAACCAGTGTTGCCAAAAAGATAATCGGCCCTGTTCCGAATTCCGAGTCGATTTTCGTGTAAACGTTTGCATGTAGAGTTTAAACTTAACAATGTTATATGGAAGGTGACAAGAATTTTAACGGTTACTAGATTAGGTTTGATGAAAACCGGAATTGCTTAAGCAGCTGAAACCGATTGCTCAATGCCAAGTGAATTGAATTCGTTAAAAAAAACTGACCTGATCTAGTAGCCACAGACATTTTGCTTACTTTTCATATAAAACTGTGAACTTTACATTCGGAAAAGCAGCGTTTACACGGAAACCGACTCGGAATTCGGAACAGGGCCGAATAGCTAAAAAATCACCCTTAATATATAAGAGTGAACGTATGTTTGTGTTATTATACGAGGTGTGTTCAAAGAAGGGGCTGTGTACATTTGATTATCACTATTTTTTGGTTTTTGTTATATTCGGACACATATGTTTATCATATGTTTGCACTAGCAGCCAATTTCGATTAGTAGTTTGTTCGGCAAATTCGACTGCCGCTCCGGGCGGCAGAACCTCACGCTAAGCCACTGGGTCCGTCTGTCGGTCGGTCTGTCTGTCTGTCCGTATACAAACAGATCTCAGATATGGTAAGAGATAGATCATCGTACCAAGACTGCTTTCAGGGTACTCATGGAGCGTGAAATATGTTTCCACTGTTCGATTATACCTGAAGGAAATGGTGAGGCTTCACTGAACAGCTGGGTGAGTTTTACTGTGTAGGCTTCAGAGGTCCGTTGGGGGGACTTCCAGGTCGCCTTATGGATGGCGCTTGAATCTTATACCAATAACGCCAAGACGCTTACGGAATGCCGTAGATCAGGGGTGCCCGCGCTATATGCTATATGGCTTATGGCATGCGCATACGACTAGAGCAAAACGAAATTGCAACAACAATATCGTAAGCATCACTCTTCTCTTTCTCTCTTAAGCTCTTCCGAAATTAAAGGCAACAACAATACGCATGCGCTCGCTTATTTGATTTTTGTGTGTCAAGCAGTCACGAGAACACACATCGGGTTTCTCTTTCATTTTCTTGTGGTTGTTGTTGTTTCTGATTTTTGTTTGTGTGAGTAAATGCGCGCCCATATGAGGCAGTTGGGCACCTCTGCGGTAGATCCTTCAATGCGATCGCGCGGTATCTCTGTATATACCTCATCTGGGTGCCTGGACACCGCAACATTGAGGGAAACGAGTCAGATGACAAACTAGCTAGACAGAGCACTAACATACAGAGCACTCCTCCCAGAGAAGAGCAAAATAGTGATGCCTTTGGGTTCGTACAAACTATTCACAAGGACTGAAACCTGGCGCCTGGCTACTGAACGATGGATTAACCTTCTGGTTTGCGTTTTAGCTAGGGTCACGTGGTCCACATTCAACCTTAAACGTACCAATATCCTTTTACGTCAAAGCACAGAAAAAATCTCACTTCTAGTCGGATTCCTAACGGGTCACTGCCCCATCGGTAGACCGCTTGGGCGTCGCTTTCAACGACTTCTGTAAAAGCTGCACGTGTGAGGAAGAGAAGGACACACAACTGCATGCCCAGCACTTAGTAGGGGGGACACTCAACACACTTGGTCACCCCTTTCTACAAAACCTCTCGGCAATATCTGAGATAGAGATTCCGTTTCAACTAAATTTTTTATTGACCTCAAAATGGTTCAATCGGGAGGAACCCCTCCTGGTTTAAATAGGGAACATATGGTATCGCAATGGGCCCTTCTTGGCCTAAAAGTATGAACAATTTATTGTCCCTACCTAACTTAACCTAACCTTTCTGTTAATGTGGTACCATTTATGTTGATGCACTGTTAATTACCATAAGAGAAAGTTATTCAACACTTCTTGGTCTGAGTAACGTGTATATAGAAGTTGGGCTCTCGTTTGTTTCCAATGCTAGTAGTCCTTGACTCTGCCATTATAAATGTTATATGCTTTTAAAGTGATTTGCAAAACTTTATCAAAATTGGCTGACTACATCGTAAACTAGCTGAAACAGGACCAATCGATTGCGCTGACTATGTTATCAATGCTAGTGACTGCGCTTCGGTTAATAGGGACATAAACTCTATTGGAACTGGGTTGGAAAATGCTGACTCCGGATAAAACAGCAAACAATATAATTTATTCATAACACAAAATCAACAGTTAAATAAATCATTTTTCGATTTGAAAATTAGATCCCCAATTGTTAACCTTAAGTGTCGTCGTCATCACTCAGCTCATCAAATAAGTCTTCCGTAAAAGGAATCGTCTCAATGGCTGCCACGTTCTTATATTTGTTTCCAGCATACTTCTTTCGTATGGTCTGTAAAGTGAGCTGTTTAGAAGCCTCATAAGTTTGCCACAGCAGTTTAGTCAGCTCCCTCAAGTCTTCCAATTCGTAACTGGTAATCTTCTCCAGTAGAGGCGACCAAATCCGGTTGCCCAACAAACAACGTGACAAGACTAGCGAGGCAGCGGCTACCATCGAAGGTTTGTACAGCAGATAAGGTCCACCCTCCATTAAAGCTAGTTCAGCAATGAAGAGCGTTTTATATTTCAGCCTCGTGGACACTCGATACAATGACGCATATGCAGCGATGAACCCATAGACAGTTGGAATGCTCATTTCGAACGAGAGTTTCCTTAGTATGAGTGCCTCCATGCGCAGCACGTGCTCCCTCTCATAGGCATTATCGGTAAGGAATATCAATTCACCCAAACTTATCGTATGGACTTCCTCGTATTTAATTGCTATATACAGTGCGGCAATGCCAACCAATTGCAGATTTGGTGGGATGACCACCACCTGGCTGAGAAATCGATCGATATAGGAGACAGTTAGATATAAAGTCTCAGTGCAAAGGTTGCACTCATCGGTGACTTGTACCAGCCAATCGACCAAAATGGAACGCATGTTGGGATGGATTTCTTTTATGCGTTTCATGTCCTCAATTTGTGGACAATGTTTCTGTTCACTTTTGCGTAAATGTTGCAAAATGTCCAAACAATATGGTTCAATCTCATGGATATTACTTTTACTTGATATCTTTGGCTTTTTGTCAGTAGGCACGCAATCCGTAGGTGGGTTAAGTATATCGTTCTCTTTGTTGTTGTCATTACAATTTGAAAGGCTTTTTAATGTTTTCATTACAGGATTCTTGGCTAAATTGCGTTGTCCATCTATAGCATTACCATTTTGACATGGGACATTACCATTAAATATTGCAAAACTAATGCGCTTCTTTGTCATCTCGGCACCCGTTGGCATTGGCCTTGAGCTGTGGTAACTCTCCATCTCTTTGGTGTCGCGCTTGACTGGATAACTAGCCATATTCGTTGCTTTACTTTGGCTTTGATCTGGGTTTATTCAATTCAAAAAATATTATGGACAGATATGCAAGGAACTTAGAAACTAGCATGAATAATTTTGACAATTCCATCAAAGCTACTTAGTTTAAGGAAATCGCTTCCATTTTCTATCTTTTTTATTGGTAAAGTATCCTTTAGTAACTAGCCTTCTGCTACCCTTTTTGTGGCAAAGTATCCTTTAGTAACTAGCCTTCTGCTACCCTTTTTGTGTAATGTAGGTTTAGTGAGAGTTATGGGTTTAGTAACTCGCCATTGCGTACACCTTCATTCCGCTAATTTGCTTTTTGGGGTGGTAGTTGTGAGGTATTGGTTTTAACAGTACTTCAACAGTGGGATCCGAATAATGTATAAGTGTTTCTAAGGGGGTCTTCTCATTCAAAACCCGTTTTTTGGACCCTTTTAAAAAAAATTCTTATTTGAAAACGCAAAGAATAATTGAAAACTTTTTTATTTATTGTATTACAAAAGGTTCAAAGTAAATAAAAAATTTTTTTTGCCTCGATACGAGGGCTGTTCAAAAAGTAATGAGACTTCAAAGTTGGTGGTGAAAAAAAGGTGTCGTCACGGCGGCCACGATTCCGGGTCTCCGGAGCGTCCGAAATGAAAAAAAAACGGGGTTATAATCAGTATAGATGTAATTCTCGGGTGAACCTCAAACTTAATTTTGTGATTTTTTTTTGACAAAATGGCGGCCATTCAAAAAAAAAATTTTCAATTTCGGGCTTTTTTTTTGTAGTTTAGTGTAAAAAAAAAATAGTAAAAAATTTTTTAAAATTATGGTCGAGGTTCACCCGAGAATGGTGACAATTCTGCGTCGATTCCACTTTGTTTCATGAAAATCGGTTCAGTTGAACTGGAGATATCATGGCCGCCAGTTCGAAAAACGTGGTTTCGAGATAAACGCGCTTTAAGTTTGCAGTTGCTTGGGAATTTAGGTCACATTGGGTCACTAAAAGGACTATATCTCCTAAACTAATTCGAGTTTTCGAAAATCCTTTTTGGGGGGATATTTTTGAATATCCAAGCTATAAATAAATGCAAAAAAAAAGTCGAAAAAAAAAGTTGCTCAATGAGAAGACCCCCGTAATGCGTCTAAGGATTTTCGCCTGGACCACTCTAATCTAACTCAGGTGAGACTTCGCCGCGATTCCGTAAATTTGTAGGCCATATCTCCATACCGGAGCCAGAATTGCCTTGTAGATTAGGACTTTGTTCCTGAGTGACAGCTTGTTGTTGGAGTTCAGGAGCCACCCCATGCGCCGTGCTTTGGCAGCCACTGCATGAGCTGTTGTCGTGACATGTTGTCCAAAGGTCAGTCTTCTGTTCAGTGTCACCCCAAGGTATTTAAGGGCTGCTTTATGCTCCATAAGCTGACCGTGCAAGAATACTCCCGGGCAGGTGTCACGACGTGTGCACACTGGGCCAGCAGGCCGAAATTTTGGCCAAAAGTCCCACTTTTTTGTTTGGGATACTTGATAAAACGATGGTCGGAAACGATTAAGAATACTTATAGCTATTTTATGGCAAAATTTGGGACATTTTCACAAATTTGTTTTTGAATGGCAGCAATTCAAAGTTGATTTTTCATGAAATTGCTCAAAAAAATGGAAAATTAATAGTGGAAACTAGGAAAGAAACAGCTTCTAGAGATTAATTATATATTTTTGACTACGGATTAGATTTAAATAAAAAATTATAAAGAAGTTTCCAATTGTATTCGTTTTCATAAAAAATGGAAAAAATCAGTAATTTTTTTTGGGTTTTTTTACATTTGGCAACTTTGATTTGAAAGTGCCCACGGGTGCCACTGGCTAATCACTCGTAACATGTCAAATAAATTTCTTTGAATATTGTACTACAGCTGGAGGTATGCGCTTTTGCGCGGTTTTGCTTTGGATTTTATTAAATCGCTTTTAAAAATTTATCCTCAATTGGCATCGAGCCAGTTTCAATTTTCAAGTCAGCCGAAAAGTATGCTTTTCTTTTTTAAAACATCGGAATTTGGACCTTGAAGCCAAACTGTGAGAGCTAAGCTATTTTTATTCCCATGGATTAAAATGTGTAGCATACTTTTAGAAGCAAGGAAATTATTGTTAAAATACATACTAAAATTATTTTTTAATTAATTAATTTTTTATTTTAAATTTTTTGTTTTAAGAATCCAATATAAGGAACAGGTTAAATAAATGAAAGTTACGGTGAAAGTAATCATCTTGACTGAAAATTCTTAGCGGGGTGGGCAGTCAAAGTCAGTACCATTTTGGGTTAATAACTCAAAAACGACTAGTCAGATAATGACATTTTTTTTTCCAAAAAACAACGTTTACCTATATGTACCTCTCTGCAAAATTTGGCTTAAATCTAATTACGATTTTTTTTTTATTAATTAAAAAACCAAAATGTTGAAAAATTTTCCAACTTTTATTTGGATTAATTATATGTTACAAAATTTTAAAATTTTTTAAAAAATTATGTGCGTTAAGTTCAATCTGTTAAGAACATTTTGTAAAAAATTTTAGCTTCTTAGCTAGTCTGGTGTAGAAATTCTAGTTTTTTGGCCAAAAAATGAGATTTCTGGCCCACAGTGGTGTGGAATAAGTCACCGAAGCACACTTGTCCGTGTTATGGTAATGTTCCATCTAGCGGTCAAATTGCTAAACCTATTCAAGTACTCTTGAAGGGCATCTGTGGCTGAGTATATGCATTTGTTGCGGGCAAGTATGGCCGTGTCGTCAGCAAATGTTGCAATTAGAAGATCTTCCGGGTTTTCAAGCGGAACGCTACAGGCTCTGGGCATATCGTGAGTGAGTAGGAAGTATAGCGTAGGACCCAATAGCTACCCTGCGGTACACCAGACCGAATTGTTCGCTCCGTCCTGTGCAACCTCAAAAGCTCTGTCCGTCAGAAAGCTCTTGATTAGCAGGTACATTTGGGGCGGAAGAAGTTTCTTGATCTTCGATAGCAGACCGGCGTGCCACACTTTATCGTAGGCCTGCTGGATATCTAGGTAAGCTGCCACTACGTACTCTTTCCCGTTATACCCTTCAAGGATGTAGTTGACCACTCGATGTAATTGTTCGGGAGTTCCATGGCTCAGTCGGAAGCCAAAGTGGAAATGGGGTATGGCTTTTCGAATAGATCGAATATCAAGCATTCTTCGAAGAATACAGCGCTCGAAGATCTTTCCAAGGGTGGCCATTCTCTGCCATTATAATCGGCCGATAGGAATTAAGGCAGGAGGGTGGTTTTCCATTCTTGTGAAAGAGAACAATTCTGGCTTTCTTCCAGGGTGATGGAATATGGTTTAGTCTCAGAGCCGCGTTTAAGATGAGCACCAAGAACAATATGGCTTTGCTTCATTGTCCTGTTGTCAATGTTGTCAATGCCTGGGGTCTTACGTACCACCAGATCCTTGATTTCCCCTTTCACCTCAGGGAATTTGATTGGCGGAACTGGGAGGGCCATTTGAAGGGGGCTATCGAGGGCATCTGAAGTTATTCCCTCGCAAAGGGCATTAAATTGGTATACCCTGTACCAAAGGTACACTGAGTATATTAAGTTTGTGCAAAAGAATGTAACAGCCAGATGGAAGCATCAAAAACAGAGTTGAATTAGCTTTGTCCGTGCGTCCGTCTGTCTGTCTGTCCTCACTAAATCTCAGAGATGGTGAGAGGTTTGACATGTATGGGACAAATACTTCCGCAAGCCAATCAATATTATTTTCAATTTGGAAAACACATCATATCTTCGACAGTTTAATTGATAGAAGGTTCGTACCTTCCGTACATATTTAGTAACCAGGATTATTTTTCAATCCACTAAAGGATTGTTCCAAGACAGGAACACTCCTGTGGTGTGGGGGGCGTATGTAGCTTACTGCGTTTCAAGTCGACTCACACCTCCACGTGGTAACCCCTGGTAACAGAGCGATGCATCCGCAAAGCTGCTGGCTAACGTGAGCGGCGATCCTACCCTGGGACAAATAGGGGGCGTTACTTCGGGCTTGGCACCCGATTCTCGTCTATTACATTCGCCAATGAAAACTAAAACAATGCTTCGGATACGGATACGGATCTACACCCACCACCTTTTTGTTGACTATAAAGCCGCCTTTGACACGCCGATAAGGTCAAAGTTCTTTGAAGCCCTGTCTACCTTTGGTATCCCAGCAAATTACGTTCGACTTTGCATGATGACGTTGAGAAGTACACAAAGTTCCGTCAAAATAGAAAAAAAACCGCGAAAGGCTTGATACCAAAAGAGATTTTAGGCAGGGTGACACCTTATCCTGAGACTTCTTTAATCTGCTGATGTAGTACAGAACGTAGTACTGCGCCAGTGCCCAAATGCTAACAGAACGGGCACCATCCTTACCAGAGATAACATGCTACTTGCATATGCCGATGAGAAGCAGTCAAAACTTATGGGATTAGCGATAAATGAGGTTAAGACGAAGTACCTACTATCAACGCGTAGTGAGTCTACGCTTGGACAACTTAAAGGTTGTTAAGGAATGTGTGTACCACGGACCGACGATAACCAGCGACAACAACACTAGTTTGGAAATCCGAAGAAGAATTACTCTTGCAAACCGATGTTACTACGGGCTCAGTAAGGAGTTCAAGAGCAGAGCCCTCACTCAAAAAACGAAAATTGCTCTATACAAGTCGATTATCATCCCAGTCCTGCTATACGGCGCAGAAGCATGGACAATGTCATCAACGGATGAGGCGGCAATTGGCGTGTTTGGAGGATTTATGGACCTCTAAACGTTGGCGACGAATTTCGCATCCGAATGAATCACGAACTGTACGAGCTCTATGGGGACACAAAGCTTGTCCAGCGGCTGCGCTGCATAGAACATACATTGCCCATATTCGACGGACCCATCTGGCAACGCCATAACTTTTGACAGAGATGTCAGATCGCTTAATGACATACCGCGTTTGAAGCGTCAGTCCAAGCAGATTTTTACCATGGAACAATACACGCCACGCGAGCGCTCTGAAATAGTTGAAATTTACATTCAACAGAACAAGTCAATTGTGAAAACTCAACGTGCTTTTTAAAAAATTAAAAAATGTGAAAAGTGCCCCTTCTAAGAACACCATTAAGCGTTTATACGAAAAATTTTCGACTGGTGAGGCTCTTTCTAATCCGAAGAGGCCAAATAAAAGTCGACCAAGGCGATCGGCCGAGAATATCGCTGCCGTACGAGCCAGTGTTGAGAGGTCCCCAAGAACATCCCAAAAACGCCGTTCTCAGCAGTTGGGCATGGCTCGGTCCACTTTACAACGGATTATTCGCGTTGATTTGCATTTGTTCCCGTACAAAATTCAATTGACGCAAAGATTGTTGCCTGCGGACAAGCCTCGTCGATTGGAATGGGCCCAAAGAGTCATCGAAATGGCCGAAGATGACGAGCAATTTTGGAACAAAATTATTATGTCCGATGAAGCCCATTTCACATTGAATGGGACCGTAAATAAGCAAAATTGCCGTATTTACGCCACTGAAAATCCTCAGGAGATTCAAGAAGTGCCTCTTCATGACGAAAAAGTCACAGTTTGGTGCGGCTTTAGTGCGAAAATGGTCATTGGGCCGTTTTTCTTCCAAAATGAAAATGGCCATGCTGTTACCATCAACCAGGAGCGTTATCGCGACATGATGACCAATTTTGTGATGCCAATTATTCGTCGAAAGCGTATGAGGCAGTTCTGGTTTCAACAAGACGGCGCTCCACCGCACACAAGTCGCATAACAATCGATTTTCTGAAGAAATTGTTTCCGGGCCGTTTGATGTCGAAAAGTGGTGATTTGGACTGGCCACCGCGTTCGCCCGATTTGACGCCGCCTGACTTCTTCTTGTGGGGATATTTGAAGTCAAAGGTTTACGTTAACAAGCCAAGGACCGTAGAAGAGCTCAAGGACAACATTCGTGAAGAAATAGCCGCTATTCTGGCCGAAATGTTGGCGAAATCGATGGAAAATGCTGCAAAAAGGGCACAATACGCCATCAACGCCAGAGGCGGCCATTTGAGAGATATCATATTCAAAAATTGATGTAAACAAATCTACTTGGAACAAATTAAATGATTAAGATTGCCAACCGCCAAATTTTTATTTTTTTCTTTGATTTTTTTAAAAAAAAACATGGGTCCGTCGAATATGGGCAACCCGGTATTACCCGTATGGATGATAACGCTCCAGCAAAACGGGTGTACAGTCGGCATGCGAACGAGTTTGGAGGCACTCCCGGGCTGGGTCGATCGAAGCGGAGATGGCGCGACCAGCTGCAGCGAGATATTTCGAAGCTGGGTGTGTTCTTCTGGTGGGATGTAGCTCGGGACAGAGGCGAGTGGCGGGCATTAGTTGCAGCGGCCGAGACCGTAAAACGGTTGTGATGCTATCATCAAGGCCAAAGAAAGAATTCCGCTGAACTTGGGTTGTACCATTTTCGGGTTCTCCACTAATTAACCCCCACCAAGAGTATGACAAACTTCTTTCCATCCATTTGATGTTTAAGAATCGAATTTATTGCGCTGCCTTTTAGTGTATTATAGCAGTCGGTGTACTTACATATATGTAGTGTTACGTATTTATGTACTTGTAGATGATGATGACATTCACGTTGAATCGTCTGTGTGTGTGGGTGAGGCTTATGACTTAACATCTATGTCTAGTCTCCTTACATAGCTATTGTACTCACTAGGCTTGATTATCAAAACGATGTGGTTTTAGTTACAATTATGCAGCGAGATAACGTGAATAGTTAAAGCGTCTTAGGATCTAGCAGGGCTACAATTAGTGCTAGGGTCCGCGGTTCGGCTTACAAACGAGTTTAACTAAAGTCAATGAATAAATAGCCTTACGAACTACCTACTAACCCCCAGGGGGTTGCCCAGAAACGAGCAGGAGAAATCAATTCGAGTCCAATAATCGTAATTCCACTGACTAAGGCGACCGGTCCACGGGGTGGAGCGAGGGGAAACAAATAAAAAAAAAAAAAAGACATAACCGTAACACTTCCCTCTGTCTAGTTTAAGCGGTGCGCGGGAACTTTTCACTTAGGTCTAGGCGTCTGCTGCTGCTGCTGCTCCTACACCTCAATACTGTTGAGACTGCCCGAGGAGATGTTGTCCGTGTGGCTGCCCAGTCGCGAGCGCTTGATCAGAGCCCGGGCGGGCATGGGCGAGCGCTGGACGCGCGGACTGCCCGGCACTATGGGAATGCCGACATGGGCGCCATGGTGATGCAGATGCTGGTGATGCGGCGGCAGATTGTTGTTGTTGTGATGGTGGTTGAGATTGAGATTCGAGTGGCTGTTGTGCTGGCTACCCGAGGCACGTCTCTGGCGTCGCAGTGAGGGTATTCGCGTGGGCGTGGGCAGGCCATCGTCCAGGCCATGCTGATGGCCCCGGACGCTGCGCTCCAGCATGGGTGAGGCGCTGGCCCCCACCGCCGATGGCAGCGTCTGTTGATAGTAGGAAGCATGCGGTGGCACGGGTGGCGGCTGCTGATAGTCCAGGCGTTTGTGCAACAGGGTGGGCGTCCCGGGCGGATGATACGGCTGGGCGTGATGCAGGCCAGACTGATGCAGTGCAGCAGCCACGGCAGCCGCATTGCTCTGTGCGAGAGAAGAAACGAAGCAAAGGGAAAGGGTGAGCTGGGTTTGGTCACTGGACGTATGTGGGTCTAGGGCTGGCGGGGACTTTTGGGCGAGTGAATGAATGACATGGACAAAACAATCTCCACTTGGTTGGTTTTTGTATTTACGTTTACGGGCGCGGCCTTCACGGAAGAGGATTTCTTGGGCAGCGGCGGCAGCGGTTTACTTGGCGCATCCATGGACATGAGCTCCGCCTCCTGCTCCTGGCTGAGGCTATCGCAGGCCTCCAAAGTCTCGCAGGAAGATGAGGCCACACCCGCCTGGCCTGGGCCGGCGGCCACATCGTTCTCCGAGTTGGAATTGGTGCTGGAGCAGCTGATGCTGATGCTGTTGCCATTGTTCGGTGGCATGAAACGCAGCTCCATGACGTTGCGATTCTAGAACAGGGGACGCTGCTCAGTTGGCACTCGATATTGAAATTCCACCCACAGAGCACCAGGCAGCAGGAGAAGCTTAAGCGGGGCAGAGCAGAGAAGAGGACAGAGGGAAGACAGAGTGCAAGCGAGGAGACCGGACTAAAACGGATCCCCGAGCAAATTCATGGAGGGGCTTAAGTACTAAAGCAGAAGTCTAGAGCTCTACGGAAGGAAGATCCGGGAACCGGGGCAGGAAAACGTATCAAATACAAAATTTTGACCAACCAACCAGCGAAAAGGTTTTGCGAACAGATGAAGCCATGTGAAATAGTGTGTGGAGTGCGCACTCACCTTGTCGGCACCCGGGTCCTGGGCCAGCGGATTGGGCGTGATGTTCATGCGCGGAATGACGCCATTGAGGCGGCGCATGTCGCCGGCCTTGTGATGCGGAGCCACGCCCAATACGGCGGAGGTAACAAAGTCCGCTTGTATGTGGTCCAATTGCGGTTTGTTCTCATCTGAAACGAAGCACAAGTTGAAGTCTAGAGGAGAAAGGTTGCAGGAGCTTCGAACTCACCCTCTGGCTGGGCATTCTTGCGTCGACGAACGCACAGACAGGCCACCACGGTGGCTATGAGCAGGAGAATGCCGCCACCAGCGGCTCCAGCTATCACCGGGTAAATGGAATTTTGCTGCTGATTCGTCTTGCTGGCGGGCACAATTACGGGCGCCGTGGGCGTGGCCGAGTGGCTGGGGATCTCTGCGAAAAGAAAAGGGCAATTAGCAGGGAGAAGAGCCACTTGCGGCCGTTCCAACACTCACTCTTAGTGCGTGCCTGTCGCATGGCACTGAACTCCGAGGCGGCATGCGCATTGAACGACTGCAGCTTGAACTCATAGGCAGTGCCCGGCTCCAGTGCGTCGATCTTGAACTTTCGCGACTGGCCACCATCCACCGTGGCCTTGAGGTAGTCACCCGCCGATGCAGCCAGCCTGTAGTAGGCATAGTAGCCATCAATACTGTGCGACGGCATGGCGGCCAGCGACCAATGCAACAGAACCGCCGACTCGGACAACGGCTCTACCTCACGCAGATCGGGCACCGGCAGATTGGATTTGGCAGCACCGCGCTGCAGGAAGAACTTCAGCGAGGTGTTGCCCTCCTTGTTGTCATTGTTGGAGTAGACGGCCATGATACGAAACCGATAATACCGATCCGGATGCAGGCCGGTCACCGATGACGTAAAGTTCTTCAGGCTGGGCTCATGATCGTGACGATCGCGAGAGCGTGTCCGCCCGTAGGGGATATTTTCGTTGGTGGTCTGCCAGTTCTCGCGTGGAATTTGGCGCAAACTGTCGCCGAGCATGCGATATTGGACCTTGAAGAACTGAATGGAAAGGCCATCGTTTTTGGGCACATACCAGCGCAACATGACGGCCTCGTCGGACAGGCGGGTGACATTCGGTCGAGATGGCGGCACCATGTTGGCTGTAAAGAGAGGAAAAGGATTTAGATGGAAGTTGCATGAACTGGCATTGACTGCTTAACACTGCGGCATAAAGCTATACAAATTTGGTAAAACAATTTAATATCTATACCCCAAAAAAAAAAATATTTATTAATTTTTTTTTCTTATATTACCTTTTTTATTTTTTCCCAAAATTAAACAAATTTACAAAAAAAAATAAAAATTTTAAAAGCAACAGTGGATGCAAAAAATAACAATATGGGGACATTGTTGCGTTCACATTTTGAAATTTTTTTGGGCATTTTTGCCCAAACCCTTTTTCCCGTTGGGGAAAAAATTTGGTGGTACAAAGTTGCAATATATGCATTTTCTTTGCTATATTTAGGAAAATTCTGATAAATAAGGTCGGTATTGTTTTAAAAAAGCTTTTTATATTTAAAATAAATTCAATTTTATAATAAAACTCATTAGATACGACAAAATTCGCAATTATGGCCAAAGGTAAACGTATGACGGAAGATATCCAAAATATTCTGCTCAATCTACGAAAAAGAAGGAAAAAGATTCACGAAATTGCATGTACAATGCAATTAAGTAAGACTACTGTGCAGAAGTTTTTAAAAAATCCGAAAAATTACAATAAAACAGTAAAAAAGAGGTCGCCCTTCGAATCGGGTACAATTCGAACAATTAAGCATTTGGCAGTGACTGAATCGACAAATCCAAGGCGGATAAAGTCAACATTGGATCTAAACATTACCACACGTCGGGTACAACAGATTTTGAGCCAGGATCCCAACATTCATTACGAAAAAATGATGCGTAAACCCAAGTTATATCCTAGGCATAAGACAGCCCGACTGGCATTTGCCGAAAAATATCAATTCTGGTCCCAAGAATGGCAGAACGTAATATTTAGCGACGAAAAAAAGTTTAATTTGGATGGACCAGACGGCAAAATGATGTATTGGCGAGATTTACGACGGGAACGCACATCCTGCCATGCTAGGAATTTGAGGAGGGTCACTCTTGGGTATGGGGCAGCGTTTGGGCATCACGGGAAGACTCCACTGTGTACAATATCAACCAGAATGAATCGAGAATAGGAACTCCTCAGAGAGTGAGTTGATCGAGTTTGGAATCCAATACTGGGAAGATGAGTGGATTTTTCAACAGGACAATGCCCCAATCCATGTTTCGAAAGTGACAAAGAAGTTCCTCAATGATAGAAATATCGAGTGTTTGGGATGGCCAGCATGTAGCCTCGATCTAAATCCAATAGAAAATGTTTGGGGCTACTTTCAAGCAAAGTTTACGAAAATGGGCGACAATATGATAATCTACGTGACCTAAAGGCGGCCATTCTCGAAAATGGGATGAAATTGATTTAAAATACTTACAGGACCTAATTAAATCAATGCCACATCGTTTGGGAGAAGTAATAAGCAATCATGGTGGTAGTACACATTATTAACAAAAAGACAAAAAAATTTTAATGAAGAAAATCAAAAAGAAAATAAATATAATTTTTTTGTACCAATAATTATTTCCAAAGGAATGATATTTAAATCTGTTATATTATAAATATTAGAATATTACCAATTTTGTTTCTATATTTTTTTGTTACATTTTAGTTATTAATACAAGTACAATACAAGAAATTAAACAGAAAATTAAATTAAGCAGTTTTTTAAGAAAAATGTGACTGTACCAATAATTATTTCGCTTGAGGTATAAAATAGTTTGTCCTGACTGATTCACTAACTGACTGATTGGCAATCATGGCGCAGCCAAAACGGTAAGAGCTAGAGAGCTGAAATTTGGACAGTAGTTTCTTATGTGGTGAAAGTGCGGACTAAGACGGGGTTTTGGAAAATTAAACCCGGAAAAGTCGGAAAAGCGTATGGAATCAAGCGAAGTTTTATAGATAAAAGGTTCGTTCCTTCAGAACATATTTAGTAATCAGAATTATTTATCGATCCGCCCAAGGAATGGTAAAGATCGTATGATTGGTTGTCGAGTTATAAGGAAAAGAAACATCACAGACAAATACAAAGTATAGGTGGGTTAAAACAACCATCTTATTTATTATAGGATGATAAAAATGAAAAGAACAAACACACCAAAAAAAAAAAAATATTTAACCCTCTTATACCCAAGGAGCACCAAAAACCATATAATATTTTTATTTTCTCTAAAACGATAAACTTTTTGACAATTTGAATTTTAGTTGGCCGTTGACAATAAACATCTAAACTTAGAAGTGGAAGCTTTGAAAGCTCTCGGGCTTTAAAACGACTTTCTTCTGTTGTTTATACGCAGCATGCATTCGCGCGCAAAAAATGTGTGTTCATATTGTGTTTTTTGTTTAATAATAAAAGTGAAATAACTTAATTTTAACCAAATAACAATTTTGTTCGAGAGGATATTATTATATAATCCAAATCATGTTGCATATATGCAACTTTTTTACAAATAGTGCGTTGCAGCGGTGAAATTGTGATAAGTGCCTTGAGGCACTGTTGGGATCCACGCATACTTTTTACAAGCAGCGTGTTTTTTGCCAGCTGAATGCAATTTTGTGTTTGCTCTGTTTTATTGTTTGGTTTTCTTTAGAAGACATTAAGTCGAAATGTGAGAGCCAGATGCGTAGACGTTTTAAATTATCCAGTTGTCGATGAACAGTTGCTGATATATTCAATGAAATTGAGACGGACGAGGAACTGTTGTCGACTCCTAGTGATGACGATGAAGACGGCTGGTTTGGTAGAATCACTAACAGCGTTGGAGGACGTGAAACTAATTCATTTATAGACAATACCGCTGATAATGTCAAAGATAATGCAAATGATCTGGAAGTTACCCAAAATCCCGCAAAGAGACCTCGTTCACTACTGCCGACAAATGAATATTTCGATGTGTTCATCTGAGCCTTCTTCTGGTGGTTTTCAATTGTTGCAAGTAAGAACGAAAAACTTAAATAATATAATGATACTCAAATAACCCATTAATTTATGAACAGGATTGTTGAATCAATAAACAAAGTGCCGACAAAGATAACCTGGCGGCAGCAATCGTTTCATGTCAACGACATAGCTTTTCGGGGGAGATTCTTACTCCCAGTTGTATAAGGAACTTGACACCGGTGCCAAATTTTCTGTTACTATTCGATTCAGAAGATTATGAAAAAGGATTGTTGAAGAAGAAACCATTCGGTCAGCACTAACGAAACATCGCTAATCAATTCAAATTCAGCATTGACATATCCATCACTACATTAGATTTTGATGTATGTCAATTTATCGGTACCCGAATATTAGAAGCTACTGGGGTCTCTATCGCTGGACCCTGTAAAAACTCTATCGCTGAAACAAGTTTGAAGAAATTAAAAATACTTCCTCACTGCGGGATGAGAGTAAGCGGCGACCCAGTGGATTTTTCGTTTTTAACACTGAACAAGGTAGAGCTTTGATTCCGGGTACAGTTTTAACATCTGAACCATAGTTTGATCCGCCAAACAAGCACGACTCCATGGTCGATGAACCGATGTGCACACGAAAATGGGACAGCAGCTTTAAATGCCCAATAAGCCTCATAGGGGGGTGATTAAGCCGCTCACAGGGGGCGAGATAAATTTGTGTATCTTTAAATCAGGGGCCGGCAGCTTGCTATCTGGCGTGCATACGAAAAATCTCAAAGAAGCGGTGCTTCCACACACACGGTATAAACTGTTAAAGCTCCGCTGCGTTACGTGTTCGCGACGCAGTCGTTGCTACTGGAAAGAGAGAAATTTTTTGCGCTGCTCTCACACACACAAAGCAAAATGTGAATGTATTTCTTACCTGCCTCTGCTCTAATACAGTGTTCCCCAGCCATGCCCCGGGGGCCGAACACTTTCGGCAACTCACATGTATAGGCAGCCGAAGGCATGCCGAAGTCGTCTCACTGACTGGCAGAGAGAACAAAATTTGTCAGTCGCAGTCTGCGCGTCGAGTCGAGCACATTGACGGCGCTTTGCCTACGGGCTACACTGCAAAAAACTACTATGGCTACTCTGCATATTTGTTTATATTTTTATGATTAATTTATTTTTTAAAAGTCTAGAACGCCTTTATAATCTTCGAGAAGAAGTTAAATCTTTCTTAGAGATAGAAAATTGTTTAAATCACAAGTAAAAATAAAGATCTGTCAAATCTTAATAGAACCGAACATCATTTTAAACGACCTCCAACAATAGCCGATTGGAAGAGTATGCAGATGCAGTTAATACACTTTCAACCGAAATTGATGAAAGATTTGAGGATTTGAACCAAATCGACTGGCTAATTTCAATTTTCAATAATCCCCTTGAAACTGAAAACTCTTAATTTCCCGAGGATATTAAAAAAGAAATCAACGCAATGAAATATGATATAATGTTGCCCCTAGGTACCGGAATTGATTTTTGAAAAGAAATCTCAATACAAATATATCCATTCACAAAAAAGGCAATGTTAAAACTTTGTTCGATGTTCACAACGACTTATATTTGTGAATCTACATTTTCTACCATGAAAATAATTAAGCACTCGATGTAAAATAGACTAAGTAACAGCCATTTAGAAGATCTTTTACGTATTAAATGTTATCCGGGAGATAAAGAAATAGATGCAATATTGAAGTCTATAAATAGTCCAGAATAAACCTAAATATTTTTACAACAATAAGCCATTTTAGCGCAAATTCAACAATAGCCCACTAATAACGCTCTTACTCATAGTTTTGCGTAGTGCCATTCACACAAAACGATAAACAAAAACATTTTTAAAACAATAACTCATTTTGCCGCAAGTCCCACAATCGCCTACTAATCCCTGACTTGCTCCCAATTTTGCGCAGTGCAAGGCACACAATACATTCACACATTTTCTCTCCTCTCTTCTTGGGGAATCCTGGTCTAATATTCCCTTTGTATGATAATGTGGTGAGTAGTTCGTGTCTTCCTATGCCTTTACTCAATTTGCTGACCAAGCATTACTTGGACAGCGGCTGCCTTACGCCGGATGCTCTTGTGTTGGTGTTGACACCAAACCGATCATGTTGCAATCGGACATGGGCTGATTATATGAGTGAAGTCTGGTGGGACTTAGGGGGTGGGAACATGCTATTCTGAGAGTCTACATTACGCGTTTTGGAGAGCCATTTACAAATCTTAAACATATTTTTATAGAATTTTCGACACAAAGAAGCCCCTCAGTTTATAAAAACTAACAAATTTTACCAAGAATTTGTAGATAAGGTTTACATTAGTCTCGGTACATTTCAGATACACATGGCGTTCCCTTTCCTCCTTCTCTAACATATTAAGAACTTCGTTTCGCTACCTGAATAAAATAAGCATGTAGACCCCCCGGCGCCTTTTTAAATGTCTAAGAATAATTAACAAAAATGTAAAAAAAAGAGAGTGTCGAGTTCTTAAGAGTCGTCACAGTGCAGAGGGCTCAATGCCATATGGTAACATCAGCAGTTTGAGTTCTGTCACTCAAAAAGAAATGTCATCAGTTTGTGCATTTTTTGCTGATGTCATTTCTTTTCTGGCAGCCAAACGAAAAACAAGCAAAATGTCCAAAAAGTATATTCCACGCCGCAGCAAACAAAAAGCAGCAGTTCATCCTGATCCCTGGGACATAGTCGAAGCAATGGGTATGTCGCCCAAGTCCAACCTAAATCCCGAAGAACAGGAAAAGGCGGATATTAAGGCCTTGGATTTCATAAAGAATGTGGCTGGAACTAAGAAAGAAACCGGTGTGACCACAATGCAGGACTGGGAAGACCGTCAAGACGTAGAGGATGAATTGCTGGCTTTAATGGTTCACTTCAAGGTGGTAAATCATGAAACGCCCGAGGGCGACATGTGGGGTACAGAGGAGTTACCCGAAGTGCCTGGCGGGATTGCAGCATTGAAAGATACGCGTGGAAACCCATTTCCCTTCGTCACCAATCCCACTTACTTTAAGCCTCGTCGTCAAAGGAAAGTGAAAGGAGCTGCTGGGAACCGGACATTTAACTACGAAGGAAGACGGGCCAGTCGTTTTAATCAATAAATAAAATTGTATAATAAAAAATTTATATTTTTAAAGGACCAATAGAGAGTGTTTGAATTGCTTAAGCAGGCCATTAAACGGGGAGTTAATAATCATTAAAATTGTATTAGATGGACCGTGGGCGTCACTGCAGTGCGGAGGAGAGAAGGCTCATTCGACGAATCCGAGTAAGACGAAAGATTTGCTTGAATTTGAGGAAAACTTCACACCATTTGGATCCGATATGAACTCTTTCCCAGGCCCCCTATTTGAGGTAAAGTTCAAGGCGAGTATTTTAACGTGGTTTCTCCAGGAGGCCTACTCAACATAAGCCCGGGAAGGACTTTTTTTCCAAGTGGTGCCCCAAATGAAGAAACTACTCTACATTCGTCTTCCTCTTGGACATCCTACACTTATAAATTAATATTATATTTTATGAAAATAACAAAAATTTGCAAGCATAAGCAAAGACCTATATCTTGGTTACCTGGTCAAGTTTATTTTTTATAAGACTTTTTTGTGGCGTGAAATATTCTTCTCCTTTGGGAGAATGTATAACCTTAATAAAGACGTTCATTTAAAGAAGGGAAGAATGTAAGGAGAAATTGAATGGAGAATCACTCCCAAAAAGAGCGGCGCAGGCGCAGTGGTAATGTAAAAGATGCACCACAGATGAAGACAAAAATATACCTCTCAATTCTGCGCCGCAGGCAAAATATTAAAAAATAAAAATAAGCTCTTTTTAAAGCAGTAATAATATATAAAAGTCTTAAGCAACTGTTATTCTCCGAGTGAAAAAGTAAAACTCTTTATTAATAATTATTTGCTGAGTAATAAAATAAAAATTTAAAATAACTGTTTAATTTGAACATTACAAAAAAAAATCCGCCAATAAAAGTTTATTGTGAGTATCGAGGACGCAAGGATAAACAAAAATTGTTGTGCACTTAAAATAATTTTAGCAAATGTACTTCATAGTTTATGAAAATAAGGTGAAGGTCATAAATTTATTCGAAATTTACATTTGTCCAGTTATATATAAATGTCAAATGTCTTTATTTTTGGTCTTTTCGGCAAAAGTAAGACGATTCCGACCACTGTGCACTGTGTGAAGGAGGGCAAATTCGAATAGCTTCATTAATGCCGCCTTTTAGTAGTAATTTTACGCTTTTTGGTCACTCTAGCAACGACAGCGCCTAACAGCGCCACGCACCTAACAGCCCGCTGTTAACGCGCGCGCTATCGATAACTCAGTACTCAGTGTTAATCAGGCATCGCTTGCCTCTCTGCCCGCTTGAGTAGTATTGCTGAACAGCGCATTTTGAGTAGTATCGAAAATCGCTTCGTACGCATTTGAGCCAAAAAGTTTTTGCTCTTTTGAAACACGAAAATAAAACTAAAATCAGCAAGAAAATGTTGAGCCCAGCACCGAGCAGGCATGTGAAGCAGTTTTGCAGCTAAGCAACAATTGACCCAAACGCAGAGATTCACACAAATCGCCCGGGAGACACAAAAGACTCGACTCGTCGCGGAGGGGGGTGGAGGACGGCTCTCCGCTCTGAGTGTGTGTGTATAAGCGAAACGAGTGCAATTGATTTTCGTGCCAGACGACTCTGGTGGCGCGGGGACGGGGACAGGGCCACATAAACAAACTGCGGACGCACTCAAAACAAAGGCCGTAGCATGTCCGCTGTGAGCGAGTCAGGCGCGGGCGCGGGAGGCTCCGCCGCGGGCGAGGGCGGTGGGCAGGGCCAGGGCAACACGGCCGTGGTGGTGGGAGGCAGCGGCGGCTCGGCAGGATCGGCCGCCAACAAGACCCAGCTGCCGCTTACGCCGCGCTTCACCGCCGAGGAGAAGGATGTACTGTACACGCTCTTCCACCTGCACGAGGAGGTCATCGACATCAAGCATCGCAAGAAGCAGCGCAACAAGTACTCCGTGCGGGAGACCTGGGACAAGATAGTGCGCGACTTCAACTCGCATCCGCACGTGAGTGCCATGAGGAACATTAAGCAGATCCAGAAGTTCTGGCTCAATTCGCGGTGAGTAGGCTGCAGATCAAGCGCTTTGACCCCATCTCCTGACCACTGCTCCCCCCTCCTCCTTCGCAGCCTGCGCAAGCAGTATCCGTATCGCGATGGCAGCTCGCAGCAGGGAGCCACCGCCGCCTTGGTCAAGGTCAGCTCCGCCGGCAGCCAGCAACAGCAGCATCACTCACACGAAGGCGTCAAGGTGGAGCCAGAGTATCAAATAAGTCCGGATGCCTCTGAGCATAATCCCCAGGGCGACACCTTCGACGAGATCGAGATGGATGGCAACGATGTGAGCGAAATGGATGACGATCCCCTCGAGGCAGCACAGCAGCAGCAGCAGCAACAACAACAGCAGCAGCAGGCGGAAGCCCAGCAGCAACAGTCGGCCGCGGCCGAGATGCAGAAGCTGCAGGTCTCGGCTGCCGCGGCGGTGGCCGCCGCCAATGCCAGCATAATGAACTCCCATCCCTTAAACGTGGATCAGATCAGTGCGGATAAGTTGTCGCTGACGGATTTGCTGCACTTCAAGCCAGCCCGACCGCGGGAGGAGAGCATAATACTGCAGATCAAGCATCCAGCCGAGGCCACAGGTGAGAATCTACCCCTAAACCCAACAAGCTTACCCTACTGACCCCCTCTCTCTCTCACTTTAGCCACCCAAATCCACACCATACCCACGCAGGCTCAACAGCATACCATGGCCACCATCACCGCAGGCGGCTACAACCAACAGATCATCAGCGAAATCAAGCCCCAACAGATCACGCTGGCCCAGTACCAGGCCCAACAGCAGCAGCAGGCACAGGCGCAAGCTCAGGCGCAGGCGCAGCAGTTGGCACAGCAGCAATTGGCAGCGGCGCAGCAACAACAGTTGGCCGCCGCAGCGGCTGCTGCCCAACTGCAGCAACAACAACAACAGCAGCAGCAACAACAGCAACAGCAGCAACAACAACAGGCGGCCGCAGCGGCGGCTGCCGTCAAAATGCAGCTAACCACACCCACCTTCACCTTCAGCGCCCTGCCCACAGTGACGGCCACAGCAGCTCCGGCAGGTACAGCACCCGCCTCGGCCAATGTTAACGGCGGCGGGGCTGGCAGTTTGAATATCAGTGGTGCCGGCTCCGCCGCCTCCTCGGCCGCGGCCGACAGCTACGAGGAGCGCATGAACTTCTTCAAGGTAAAGGAGGCCGAATTGCGGTGCAAGGAACAGCAGCTGGCCACCGAGACCAAGAAGATTGAGCTGAACAAAGCGCAGGACGAACTGAAGTATTTGCGCGAAATGCATCGCCTGCGCGTGGAGGAGCTGAGGATGAAGATACGCATACTGCAGAAGGAGGAGGAGCAGCTGCGCAAGTGCTCCAACTCATGAGACCTGGAGGACATCAGTGATGCCGAGGCAGCGGAAGAGGGCGGCGACGACGACGACGAGGAGGATGAGGCGGCGGCGTACGATGACGAGTATATGGACATGGGCATGATGCTCTAGATCGGAAACAGTGGAGGATGTTTTTTTTTTTTGTAATTGTAATTATTGTCGGGGGCGTCTGTTTACCATACTTGATTATGTTAATTCGTTCGCGGGGCGGGTGGTCAGCGTTGAGATTTAAACGCTGGCCAGGATTAGTAACCAGTAAGCCATCTCTCTAATTGTGAATCGAGTGTTTCTTTTGAAATGCCAAATGCTAAATACAATACGAAATACACACAAATTATGACGTGTTGGATCACGCCAGAAAACATGAAACTGGGATGTGAAGTTCGTTGCTTCAACTTGTGGCTGGAGGAAAAGGTAACAGACTGATTATGCGAATACGGCTATCGGACAAGGAAGCAAAAGGCGTTTTCAATCTTCCTACGGACACCAGAGACAAGACCAACAAAGTTACCCACGAAAGTGCGAGTATACGAGTTAACTTCGTTGTCGAAAGTGTTAAAAAGGGCATAGCCGAGTAAGCCTGGAATAAGTGCCCCCAAGATATTTTTGAATATTTTGAATCAGGGACTGTAGCAGAGAAATAGTAGGCTACAAAAAAACCCGAGCCCTATTTTTTCCTAAACTCGAATATCGTTCATCCGATCTTTAAAATTCCTTCAGCGGATCGATAAAGAAAACTAAATATGTCCAGAAGGTTCGAACCTTCTATCTTTTGATATTGCGGGGGCTGGAGGGGGCGTGGCCAAAATTGAAAATATACTTAATCTGCCTGCAAGTATAAGAAACATATGTTCCATATAGTCAAACCTCTATCTCTTACCATCTCTGAGATGGGCAGCCGGACAGACAGACGAACGTACAGACGGACACTTGCACAAACTTAATCTACTCTGTGTACCTCTGGTACAGAGTATAAAAACAGTATGCGTAGTACGTTGACGCAAAATTTATAGTACGCATACGCATTATATACGCACTCAAACTGAGCAGTAGGCATTTCCATTGTGCTAAAGCTAAGTTCACACAGGCAAATAATTTGGACAAATTTCGGTTCGCTGGTTCGAGTCAAAATTTACCAATGGTTAGGGTTCGGAAATTTGAGGTTCAAGGTTTTTACATGGACACATGGAAATATTCCAAATATAATTTACCATGAAGTTGAATTCCATTTTAGTGCCCCGACTCCAAAGTACCCTGTCCCCTTTATTTTATGTGTTTTGGCAGCTGACGATGCTGTACCCCCGCTCCAAAGAGCAAAACAGTTTTATACATAACTTCGGGGTTTTTGGTCCGATCTTAATGATCTTTCCAGAATAGATAGATATACAGCCTTTCTTGATATATATTAAGTCACGAGGCTATAACTTAAAAATGATGCCTTTGACACCATTTGAGGGATACAATTTTTCCAAATCTGAAACAAACTTGATCTGGGTATGGTATACATACACCTACCTACATGCAAAATTTTCTGGCTCTATCTATTATAGTCTCTGCGATCGACGCGTTCATATAGATCAGGGGCCGGCAGCTTGCTATCTGGCGTGCATACGAAAATTCTCAAAGCAGCGCTGCTCAAACACACATAGTGTAAGCTGCAGGCGCGTTGCTTGCTTTCCACGCCGCGATCTACTGAAATTGAGAGCAATTTTTGAGCTGCTCTCACACACACCAATGCATTGCAATGCAAAAATGTAAATGTATTTTGCCTCCCTCTGATATTGATAGACAGACAGTTTTTGCGGTTGTAGGGGAAAGGAGGTTAAATTATCCAAGTCGAAAACAAACTTGTTATGGGTATGGTGTACAACAACCTTCGGCTCTATCCCTTATAGTCTCTGAGATCGACGCGTTCATACAGAGAGACATGGCTATATCGACTCGGCTTTTGACAATGATCAAGAATATGTTTCCTTCTTGTGTTACATACATTTGCACAACTTCATGATCCCCTTTTCCCATTTTGAATGAGAACAGGGTATAAAAATACTATCAATGTAATGTTAAGCTCTTGTTTTGTGAATCATTCAAAGAGCATTGGAGTCAAGGATCTTTAAAACTAGAGGCTATTATGGATGGAGTTTCCATAAGCTATTCTGAACGCTTTTCTAGATGTTTTATTTATCTTTCCTGCCGATTGTAAGAATCAGTCGCCCAAAACCGATCAGATAATAGAAAAAGTCGCTAGAGCTACGGTCAAACTTTTTCATGTCCATAACTTTTGTTGAACCGAGCCGAAATTTTAGTTTCGGAACAGGCTCAGGTTCAGCTTTTATTTTTAAAGAGGTTCGGTTCACAGCAACCGGTTTGAAGCCCAGCTATTTAGCAAAATTTTCATCGAATTTTGGGCAAATTATTTGCCTGTGTGAACTTAGGCTTTAGAGACTTTGTAAAATGTTGTTGTTGTTTTACTTAGCAATATACTTAGTTAGTCAGTTTATCATGTTATGTGTTCACTTTAACCAAGTCATTTCTTCTATATTTATTATACCCTTGCAGAGGGTATTATAAAATTGTCCGGATGTTTGTAACGCATAGAAGGAAGCATCTCCGACCACATAAAGTATTTATATTCTTCATCAGAATAAAGAGCTGAGTTGATTTAGTCCTGTCCGTCTGTTTTTATGCTATCTCCTCGGTCAGTTTTAAAGCTATCCTCACCAAATTTTGCACGAAGTCTTTTGGTACAAATACTCTGCACATTTGACGGAACCGGCCGGATCGGATGACTATAGCATATAGCTGTCATAGGAATATATATAGCTCCATAGTACGAATTTCTTAGTTTACTATCCTTTCCCATGATTTCACTAAGTTTGTTCGAAATCGGATGACCATAGCATATAGCTGCCATAGGACCGATCGGTCGAAAAACTAGTTCTAGTGAGAAAAACTTTTTTGTTTCTAATGAAAACGTCCTTTCTATTGGAATATTCTTATTTAATATACTTTAACAAATTTTACAAAGTTTTATCAAAATCGGATGACTATAGCATATAGCAGCAGTATGAATGATTGGTCGAAAAAGAAGTTCTAGTGAGAAAAACTTTTTTGTTTTAAATGGGATCGCCTCCAAATTTCGTAATTAACAGTGTATTATGCTTTTCCATGATTTTACCAAGTTTGGTCGAAATCAGAAATCTATATAGTACAGATCCCATAGAAAAGTAAGGTCCAAAAAGTAGTCTTAGTTAGAAAAACTTCGGCCGAGCCGAAGTTAACTTTCCCCTATATTTCTAAATAAGACTACTTTTCGGACCTTACATTTCTATGGGAGCTATACTATATAGATGTCCGATTTCGACCAAACTTAGTGCAATCATGGAAAAGCATAACAAACTGTTAATTACGAAATTTGGAGACGATCCCAATTAAAACAAAAAAGTTTTCTCACTTGAACTTCTTGTTAGAGCAGATTAAATAAAATATTTTAAGTTTAGAAATGCAAGTTTAGCATCTTTTCGATCTTCAAAAGTCCGGAAGAAACAACTTTCCGGACTGACTCAGCCGCTTTTTTCCTGGATTGCCCTTGAAAATTCGGAATTAAAATAAGCATAAGGACTGCCTTTAAGTTCTTTACGTAAATTCACTATAATTCGCGCTCCTTCGAAGCAATAATTGGTGAGGACATGGACAATTGAGCCACCGGTTAGTTTTTCATGAACTGAAGCCCCCAAATTTATCAGCAATACCACATTTCTAACGTTTTCTTTTATGGATGCACGAAGGAATGGCCCGCTGTGCCTTAAAACGCAATTTATTACTATTGACCACAATTTACAAGGAGTGTTAAACAATGAAGGTAAAAACTGATTGATGTTAAAGCGACCTTCCGTTAGATTTTGGTGCCCATTGCTGGTCAAGTGCATAAGCGTTAGAGACGAGAGCTTAGCTCAAAATAAACATATTAATGGTGTAGAGCAGAGGCAGGCAAAAAATATATTTACAATTTTGCATTGGTGTGTGTGCAGCACATAAATTGCTCTCAATTGCAGTAGCAACGACTGCGTCGCGGCGTAGGAAAGCAAGCAACGCAACGGCGCTTGTACAGCTTATGCTGTGTGTGTCGGAGCAGCGCTGCTTAGAGAACTTTTGTATGCACTCGAGATAGAAATGTGCCTGTCCCTGGTGTAGAGTTAGAATGGGAATGCATTAGCATAAAAGTATTTCTTCACGAAATTCGTGCTGGAGCAAAAGAAGCCTTGTAGCAGCGATTCAAAGTAACCAATTGGTATGATAACATTACGTTATGATCCATTGAACCGGTTCTGTTAAGGCTTTTCGGTCTTTAAATAAGGACCATGAACCGAAATGTCTTTCCGCGAACCGAACCTTTTTTTTTGGACAGGAGTGCGGTTCAAAAACTTACCTTAAATCTTTTATTAGAACTTTTTCTTACAAAATTGCCAGAATTTTATCAATGCGCTAGTTTCGATATTTTGTTTTATGTCTTCGAGAAGGGGAAAAATGTATCTGCATGGTCTTTAAATTCCACTTGCCAATTATTGGTAGCTGTGGAATAGGACATCAGTTTCTTAACATAAAGTCGGATTATACGAAAATAGATTGTCATATCAAAGAGCAATTGCTTTCCTTTACTAATTAATCTACAAGGTAGGTTCGATTCCGATCCCTGGATCTGGGTTCATCCGATTGCGATGAAACTTTGGGCAATGGTTGGACGCTTGCCCGCGAAGCTATCAAATCGCGAAATTTGAAAAAATTCAAGAAAGCGCTTACTTGCGTTGGTAAATGGAAGCTGTAGATTACACGGTCAAAAATATTGGAAAAGCTGCCAGCACTAACTTGAATATAATACCTCTCATAAGAATAATAAGGACCCGAGCGACGCCGGATATTCAGCTAGTATATTTATAAAAGGCAGCCCAAGTGGATCAAGGATTAAAGGGCAATGGCTATTCCACCATAATTCAGTTAAATAAATTTACGAAACCTTTTTCCCAGTGTACTTACCCACTCGCATATATTTCCTTTTGCCCTTGTTATTGCGTGAACCGCCTCCCGAAGATGACAATGAACCGCCACCGCCGGCTCCATTGCCCGACTCAAAGAGCGGACGCATGGGCACATTGCCCAGCGGCTGGTCGTCCTCGCCGCTAATCTCTAATGGATTTACGCGTAGCATGTTACCCTCGCTGGTCTGTGAATGACAAGAAATTGTTGCTACCCATTCGCCAGCAGTCAGGAATGGACACTTACCTCGCCCAGAATGTTGCGGGCAAAACATTGAACCACTCCCGCATGTCGCTTCTGCACATGATGGATGAGCAGGCTGCGATTCTCGGCCAGTGTCTCGTTATCCCTGGTCGCATCCTCTCCATTCAACAGCCAATAGATTTCCGGCTGTGGATTACCCGTGGCCGAGCACTCCAGCATTAAAGTGTCACCCTCGTTGGTCAACGTGGAGGCCGGACCCCTCAATATCCGGGGACGTTCCAGCACACTCAGCTTGATCATGTGCACCAGTACCGGGGCAATGCCATTGTCCAGGCGACACACATACGAGCCCTGATCATCGGGTCGCACATCGCTGATCTGCAGGCCATAGGCCAGGACACGACTGCGATTGTGGTAGATGTTGGGCACATTCGGGCTGCTCCAGACGGCCTCGGGTCGGGGAGACCCCACACCCGGGCACTCCAGGACCACAGTTTCTCCAGGCCGCGCCGACACCTGGGTGGCCGGCTGTTGGACCAGAAAGTAAGGCGGCGTTCGATCCGTGTAGTCCACGCGCAGGTCAATTACTTGGGGTAAACTCAACTCCACCCCCGTAATGGCATTGGTGGCTGCACACGTATAGTTACCCGCATCCTTGGCACTCACCGAGCTCAGGACCAGAGCACCCGCCGCCCCCGGCAGCAGTTCCGACTGAGGCAACTTCTCGCCATTGCGGTAGAAACTCCAGATGGCGGGCGGATTTGAGGTCACACTGCCGCAACGCACCAAGACGCAGTTGCGCGGAGCCACACTCCACCTGACCGCATGCCGGCTGTAGCCATTGGCATTGTCTATCGAAATGGAGACGAGGGTGAGGCGGGCGGGCGTCGAGGCCAGTGCGCCCGGTCCGTACCAAGCCACACACTGGTAGTCGCCCAGTGTCTGGGCACTCACATAGATGCGCAGCTTCCAGGTGCGCTCCTCATTGCTGTTGGTTACATTATAGCCAGCTGCGGGACGCAGATAACGATATGGGTCGCTGCCATTGTGCCTGAATCGCCAGTCCAGACGATCGGGCTTAAGATTCATCTCGCACTCGAAGACCACCTCGTCGCCTTTGGGCGCCACAGCGGATTCGGGGGCCCGTTCAATGTATACGCCCAGGGTGGAGCTAGTGTTACTGGAGGAACTGCTGCTGCTCGTACTGAGCATGGCAAGGCCCAGAATCAGATTGAAGGTTAATCCCAGCCTGCGGGCCATATCTGGATTTAAAGCCTGAAAATGAAAAAGACAATTTTCGAATGAGTTTCGTTAAGATCTGGTTTGGTCGTCAACAAGAACTCGGGCAAGAAAAATTCACTTGGAAAAGTTTGAGAAGGAATATACGATACCCAAATCATACCCATAAAGGCCATTAAAATGCGCCTCATTTACATCTAGAGATTTTGACTAACTCTCAACCCATATTTTCGGTCTGCTCTGCTCACGACCACAACCGAAAAAAAAAAAAAAAAATGAAGGGCTCGTTCTTCTCTCAACCGATTGGTGTGCTGCTTTTGTGCTCGCTGTTACACTCTGGCTGGTCGGTCTAACATCAACCCTAAAACAGGCCCATTACAGTCAAGCGGTCCCAAAGTGTGAGTTATTTGAAGACCGAAAGACCAAAATGTTATTTCAAAAAGGTTGCTGTGAACAAAGTCAAGTGGAGCAGAGTGTAACAGTGTGAGAGAGATTGTGAGAGCGCACATAGTTTGTCGCATACATACAAACATGAGTTGATATCGGTAGCCTAAGAAGCGCACACTGATTGCATACACACAAAAAAGACCTTTTCGGCAAGCGGTCAGCAAAAGACCAAGAGCGAAAAAAGCAAAAACAAATGTGTTTCTTTCTCTCACGACCGAAAAAAAACAGAAAGCGCTGTTAAAGGTTGCTTCCATCCCTCTTTGTCAATGTGCCGCACGAAACCGGTTTTTTTGTGAGAACTGCAAAAAGAGGACAGGTTGTTGCAACCTCTGCAAGGAATTGACCTAGCGTTCGCAGTAGAGCAGGCCGCTTACAGCACTTCCTCATACTTGGTTTTCCCGGCGAACCCCCCAAAATCTGAAGATATAGTCCAAAAACCAATTAGTGCTCAGTTTACTAACTTAACTTAAAATAACACGCGAATTGAGCATCTGATTTTTTTTATCAAACCAGTGTTCTTACGAAAGCTCTGAACCGATTCGGAACCAGTTTTTATGTAGAAGGTACGCGTTCTTCACTATCAGAGAATTGCTTGCTTTTGGTTTACCGCGTCGCTACTAAATTTATTTAGTATGACCTAAAAAACACATTAATTGGAATCGGTTGTTGAGAAATGTTGGTTAGAAAATAAATTAGCACCCCTTCGGTTCCTGACTTCACATAATTCCGCCTTTTTATAGGAATTCACCGATGATTCAGGAATGCCCAAGACAGATTCAACTTCCGTTCACCAAAAGCATTCACCGATACATGCAGAATCTCTGCTGAGTCATTCGTTTTAAAGGTTCTGATTCTGATCTTCACACTAGTTGCCATTGCAAGGGAGTATCTCGGAAATAAACCAAAAATATACATGTGCTTTGTAGACTTCAAGGCAGCGTTTGACACTATAGATAGACGTAGTCTTTTCTATAAACTAAGCTGCTTACGTGTATCGACTAAGAAGTTAAATCTAATACAGAGCCTCTACAGCGGTAATGAAGCGGCGGTATGGGGATGTAGAGCTGGAGAAACATCGGTGGTAACATCGATGCATCGATGTTATCATCGAAACTAAAAACATCGATGCTTTTTTCCTACTATCGATGCATTGGTCACTCTAGGTAAGATAAACATTTTGAGTCTCTTAAAGCTTTTTGTTTTGGAAAGCAGGAACTCTCCTGTGGTTATGGGGGCGTATGTAGTGAGGTAAAGTTGCTGACCGGTTTAACATGGTAAACCCAGCGCGATTGTGGCTTACTGCGTCGACTTGACTCACATCTCCCTGTGGTAACCCCTGGTAACAGAGCGACGAATCCGCAAAGCTGCTGGCTAACGTGAGCGGCGATCCTTTCCCTGGGACAAATAGGGAGCGTTACTTTGGGCTTGGCACCCGATTCTCGTCTAATTCATCCGCCAATGAAAACTAAAAAAATGCCTCGGATACGGACCACCATCGAGCGGCCGAGACCGTCAATCGGTTGTGATAGAAATATCGGGCCAAATAAGAAGAAAGAAGAAACCTTTTTGTATAATATTTTTATTAATTTAGTGACTCAAAGATATTGCGTTTAATTGCGTTGGTGTTAGAGTGTTTGCGAGAATTCTATGAACGTAAAGTTTCAATTGAATCTATTCTTAGTTTTTGATTTTAGCCCAGTCGAAAGGTATGCAAATGTGCCTGAGGGTTTCCCGGTATGTTAAAACTTTGTTTTGGTTGGCCACTGTTAAGCCTGGATTTTTTTTACTACCATAAGTACCTTTCAAATTTGGTGGATCTCGTTGGTATCAACAAAATTTTGTTGTAAAATGGTTCACAGTGTAATTGATCAGGGAGCAAGTTGTTCTGCTGAATACAGCCAATGAAAACAATTACTTTCGAAATGATTTACCGAGCCCTTCCAACGGACTGCTACCTTGTCGTGGTGGGAGGGCTCAATAGGTGTAAGGAACCTAAGAGCAATGCCAGCGGTAACAATCGCTACCGGCAGGGCCACCCATGCCGGTAAGGTCGAGGGGGAGCACTGAAGCAAAAAGCAGTCCAAACCTGGCGGATAGGTCAAAAACGCAACCCAGCCAATTAGGCAACAATGAATAAAGTCATTGGAGGAGCAGACGTTACCGTGCAGGGAGTCGGATCCCCAGTACCAGCGCCGGATCGGGGTGAGATATCCAGTAACTGCGTAATGTGGCAAGTGAAGGTACACTTCATCGTCAAGATGGGGTGGACATGGAGCCGGAGGTCGGAAATGGCGAAATCATTTTCAAAGGCCCGTTAATGACAGACGAAGAGCTCGCGCTTGCGCTTGCTCGCATAACTGTCAACGACGAGCCACCGAAACAACGGCCACGGACCCGACGGAGAGAAAGAAGGAGGACACTTCTCGCAGCAAACAGCGCGCGGGGTACAAGGCATCGCTCAAGTATCTCAGGACACTTGAGGGCCGCACCCCGGAGTCGCTGACCGCGAGGGAGAAGCACGAGTACAAAGTGCGGCGCTACAACCGGCTGTCTAAGGATAGCTCGGACCAAGCACCAGCACAAAGTACGACGTCCCAAGTGGAAGCACCGGCAACTGCGACAAAGACGGAATCTCCGTCTACGTCGAAGACAGTCAACGCATCCACTGGGGACAAGAAGTACCGCAGAAGACCACCCCCTACGTCGACCACACTCTCCCAAAAGGAGGGACCGGATGGCGAAAGGGGTGCAAATCCAAAGCGGCAAAGATCGGATGACTCATCCAAGGCTCCGGAAAACAAGCGAAGTAGACCAGAAGACCTTCTGGCCAGCTTAAGCTCAAAACCGGAGCTTCAGATAGCCATTATCGACCGAAGCAACCCGGAAAGAAAGATTTCACCAGAGAATTGGCTCATTCTGCAGGGAGTCATCATGCAGGCCATCCACGAAGCCTTGACACTAGGCGAAGATTCGTTCCTAGCTGAGTTCGAGGGCTTCAAGTGATATAAGGGAGCTAAGGTCGTGGCTTGTGTCAACGAGGAGTCCTTGAGATTTCTCACCGACACAATACACGGCGTTGGTGAACTTTGGCCTGGAGCCAAGATCGAAGTAGTGCCACCGGACCATGTTCCTGTACGTTCGGTCATGAAGGTATGGATCCCACCCCCAATCTTGGAGGACCGAACCATTCTGAACATGATCAAAGGTCAGAACAAGGAGTACGGAACCGACGACTGGACCATCTTGAGAGGGCTGGCGCGCGACAAAGGAAACGGCAAGGATCTCTGGATCAGCATTGGTCGGGAATCAAAGAGCCTCATCCGGAAAAAGCAAGGCCAGTTGAAGCTTCGATTGGGCTGCCTTCGGGCTAGGATGTTAGGTCAACAGAACAATCTAAGGGTGTTGCAGATTAATCTGCATAACTCCATGGTCCCCTCTGTTGAATCTACTACGATTCATGGAAGAGGAGAGGGTTGACATTTGAAAAAAACGTCATATCTTCCACAGTTTTATAGATTCGCACCTTCAGGACATGTTTAGTAATCAAGACTATTTAACGATTTGCTAAAGGAACTATAAAGATCGGATGCTCGGTAGTCGAGCTATAAGGAAAACAAATAATTATGAAGGACATCACCGGCCGCAACGGCATTGGGCTGTACTTCACACACCTTAACACGAACTTTGTAAGGCCCAGAGTATAGATTATAGTCGGGCTTGACCGACTTTCTTAATTGATCTCAGACTTTCATCCAATGGAGCTGGAAATCGTAAAAAGGATATGAAAATGTTAAAAATATCCAATCCAAATGGATCTTAATGGATCTGTTTGTGTTCTGTGTGGTTCTTTTCAGTACACGCTTCTGGATCGGGTTCGGGGTTGATTTCCTGAATTAAATTTTAGATCAATTCTTCTCAGCTCTCTTTTATCTCGCTTCTACAGAGAAAGTCCACAGATTGAACTGTTTGCTGATGGATGCCAGATTCATCTACAGAAACAAAAGGCTGCCACACGACCTCCTATTGTGGTTAAATACTGTCCAACACTCCTTCAAATGCCCATAAATTAAAAACCAAATTCCTAATATTGGGGAAAACGATGTGACAATCTCTTTGGATCCTGCTGTACCCCAAAAACCATTAGCTACTGCTAAGTATTTTTCGTGCATTTCTGTTGCCGCTGTTGTTGTTGTTGTTGTTGTTATTATTGCTGCCTGGACAGGGGCGTGGCAACGGAAGCAGTCGCTTGCAATGTGCCATTTAAACTGGAGCTGGTGCTGGCTGGTGCTGTGGCTGGAGCCAGGGCATCATCATTGGTCTCGGTCTTGGGCCTGAACCCGATTGTTAATGGCGTGTCATTATTATGAGCTGCCCTGGCCGAGGGGAGTGGCGGGGAGCAGTCCGACGAGGACGAGCGTCTGCCCTGCGACAGTTTGGCTCGATTTGAAATTTAAACGATGCCAACAACACAAAAGCGCGCACGGAATTCCAAGAAACGGCCGCCCAGTCGTCAGGTATGCACCGTCCTGCTGCTCAAGTGTCTTCTTCAGGCCTCGGGGCCTCGGTCCTGTTCTCTGCAGCCAACTCTTGACGCACATAAATCGCAATGCGGCTCCCATTTGATAGTCATTATTGGTCCAAAGGCGCGTGCAGCTGCTGGCCGGCCGACTGGCTGATGGTGGCCACTTGTTAACGCAAGGAGCAAACCGGACTGCCTACACAGTCCCAGTCCCCCATCCTTCAAGCCGATCGCCGAAACCAGCTCGAGACGCTGATTTAAAACATCTGACAACAAAAGTAAAGCGCGAAATTGACGCAGGTTTCTTCTAAAGCGGCTGAGGTTGTTGCGTTCACCCTCCTCCTCCCTCCAGTCGCAGCTCTCAGCTCCCAGCTCCAGTTGTTGTTGCGTGAGTTGAAAATTAATGCGCATTCCTAAGGCCAGCAGGCAGAAAGGCAAAAAAAAAAAAAAATCAAGCAGAACAGAGGAAATGAATGGCGCGTTGCAAGAATGTGTTGCACATAGAGTGTGTGCGTGTGTGTCAGGGCCTGGGGAAAGGGTCGAGGAGAGGGTTACCTACAACAGTCAGATGTACTGCAGTTAGATGACGTCATAGGTTGGCAACCAAAAATGGCAACTTAACAAAAGTTGCTCAACTTTTTCCTTAGTTTTTGGCTAACGCTGTCATCACTGCACAGTGACACAAAGACGAAGAATATATTCACAAGAAGCTTAAAGATTTGCTTGAAAATCTGTCAAAGTTTAAGCTTTGAACTGAGTTTTAACTATGCTGAAACTCCCAAAATGTTTGGACCGAAAACATGGAAGGTAGCAAGGAGCGCAGGCTACAGCAACAACTCTAAGTCAGGGGCAGGCACATTGCTATCATGTGTGCATAGGAAAAATCTAAAAGCAGCGCTGCTCCGACACACACAGTATAAGCTGTACAAGCGCCGCTGCAGTCGTTGCTACTAAAATTGAGAGCAATTTCTGCGCTGCTCTCACACACACCAATGCAAAAATGGAAATGTATTTTTTGCCTGCCTCTGCTCTAAGTCGATACAAGCGAGAGCGTTGGTTCAGGCAGGCAGGGGGGGGCAAAATACTCGTAAAAACTTTACAGCAGAGTGCTAAAACTGTGCTTTCTCTTCAGAATACATTGTCAATTCGGGGACACCGCTTTCTTGCCTGTGCTCGATCCACTGTAAACTGAAGATATTAGGAACATGTTGCTGGCAATTTGAAAATTGCCAATCGCAATTATGGCTTGTAATTCTCGTATCTAAATATGGCAATGATCTTGAACACGGCTGATTTTGGTTGTACTCGCATCGAGGGGGTTGAATTGGAAAACTCAATTCGATTAGTTCTGCTGTCAACCTCCCAAGACTCACCGGCAAATGTTATCAATCAAAATGAAATGTCAAATTAAAAAACATTAATTAATAGCAATAAATATGTTGGGCAACAACAAACGTCCGAAATTAGCATAAAATTGTTAGAAAGAACAACGGTCAATGGGCAGAGACGAGACCTAGGGCGGAGGGGGGGACAGGTGTGTCAGCTTTTGTTGAGACAATTGAATTAAGCAAGGTGAAGGGAACAAGTCCGAGACTGGGTCTGCGGCGGCTGTGAGCGTGTGTAAGTTCATTAAAAAGTGTGAGGCGTAACGAAGATGACAACAACAGCAGCAACAGCAGCAGCAGCAGCAACAATGGTTGAATTTCTCCATACATACATACTTATGTACCTACATACAGACATATGAATTGTCGTTGTTGTCTGTCATAAGAAGAAGCTCGCTGCTTGGCCATTAGCAGCGGCAGTTAACAGCTTGTAAAACACTAACACCTGCTACAAGTTGTTGCTGCTGTTGCTGTTGTTGTTGTTACTGTTACTCTCGTTGTTGTTGTTGTTGTTGTAACACAGAGTTCAATAAAACTTGAGTCTTGGCATCGGCTTCATCATCATCATCATCGTCATCATTGAAAACAGCAGCAAATGTGGCTGGCAGAAAAGGAGCAATAGAAAAATCACGAAAAAATCCCAATAACAGTGAACACTGCTTAAGAACAAAATGACCTTACCAGGCAGGGCTCCACATAGGTTCGGAGTCGAAACGCTCCAGAGAACCAGAACCGGAAAACTGTGTTTTTCTAAACCCAACGAAGCCCAAATAAACTGAAAAGTGCTAAATTCTAAAAAACATTTTCATTTTCTAATTTAAGCAAATCGTTAAACGATGACAACCTGAAATGGAAACCGCTCGAGATTAAGGATTTGTTCATTTAAAAAATATCAATAGTTAATGAATGAAAGGAAAATAAAAAATTTTTTTTTTGTCAATATGAGGGCCGTTCAGAAAGTTATCGGCCTCCGAAAAATGATGAATAAAAAAAAGGTGCCCACATGGTGACCATGGTTGCAGCACTTGGGATGATTTGAAAAAAAAAGAAAAATGCGGTTATGTTTAGAACTAATGTGGCTATCGTTCGGCCCTCCGAAAAAAATTGAAAATTTTTTTGACAAAATGGCGGACATTTGAAAACAAAAAAATTTTTTTTTGGCCTTTTTTTTTAGTGTAGTGTAAAAAAAGTACACTTAAAATATAGGTATCCAAAAGTTGGAGGGCCGAACGATAGCGACGACAATTCTGCGTCGTATAAGCCCTTCCGGAGCAAAATCGGTCCACTGGTTTCCTCTGAATCGTGGCTACCAGTTTGAAAAACGTGGTTTCGAGATAAACGCGTTTAAAGTTTGCAGTTGCTAGGCAAATCGGGACACTTTGGGTCATTAAAAGGGCTATATCTTCTAAACTATTTCGAATTTTTGAAAATCCTTTTAGGGGATATTTTTGAATATCCAAGCTCCAAAAATATGCAAAAAAAAAGTCGAAAATTTTTTTCCGCAAAGTGTTTTCCCCCCTTAAGGCTACCCGCACACAGAAAGCGGAACGCAGCCGAACTAGAGGAGATTACGAATTTTGTGGGAAAAATTGAAAATAAACTTGATCTGCCTGCTATCATAAGAAGTTTTTGTCCCATACATGTCAAACCTCTATCTCTTACCATCTCAGAGATATGTTTGTTCATACGGACGGACGGACAGGCGGACATGGCTAAATCGACTCGGTCGTTGATGCTGATCAAGAATATATATACTTTATGGGGTCGGAGATACTTCCTTCTGCCTGTTACATACATTTACACGACTTAAGTATACTCTTTTTACTCTACAAGTAACGGGTATAAAAACATAGACGTGATGGACCATTTCCGAAAAGCAACTAGAAAATCATAATCTAAGACCGACGATCGCATGGTTCAGTTGGTCAACCGCGACCCGTTCAAGTCTTTCAGGACGATTGCCAATGAAATTGGGAATATTGTGTCATCACGGACCGTTCGGCGACGATTGGCAATAGCAAACCTACCAGGTCGGATTGCTCGCAGGGTTTTTTTTTGCTTCGGTCTGCAAATTTACAGATTAGGAACAAATTTGCATTAGATCGTAGAACCTGGTGCGAACCGGAGGGTGAGAATAAATGGCGTAATATCCTCTGGAGTGACGAAACAAAAAAAAATGTATTTGAAAATGATGCCAAAATGAATGTTCGTCGTACGAAAGGCAAAGAATTTGATCCCAAGTTCACATATAACAAGGAAGAAAGTCGGTCAAGCCCGACTATATAATACTCTGTACCAACGAACATACATTTTGATGCTGCAGTGGCAGCGGTAAACAGCGCTGCTAATGCGCTGCTGCAGCATACACTCTTTTGATCATATCTCGAGAACCGTTGATCCGATCTTTATGTTTCCTTTGGGAAGTCGATAAATAATTTCGATTAGAATATATGTCCAGAAGGTTCGAATCTATTAAACTGTGGGAGATATGACGTTTTTCTCAAATTGCGGGGGCGGGAGGGGGCGTGGCTAAAATTGAAAATAAACTTGATCTGCCTGCAGATAGAAGAAGCATATGTCCCATACATGTCAAACCTCTATCTCTTACCATCTCTGAGATCTGTGCGTTCAAACGGACAGACAGACGTACATGGCTATATCGACTCGGCTGTTGATGCTGATCAAGAATATATATACTTTATGGGGTCGGAGATGCTTCCTTCTGGCTGTTACATACTTTTGCACAAACTTATTATACTCTATGTACCTTTGGTACAGAGTATAAAAACGTCATATCTTCCACGGTTATGTGGATAGATGTTACGTACCTTTTCGCAAACTTAGTAGTCAGCAAAACGAATCGATCCGCCGAAGAATTATGAAGATCAGATGAACGATGGTCGAGTTATAAGGAAAATAAATGTTAATGCTCGGCAGTACTGCTGGAACGGTGATGGGCAGCACTTCACAGGTACAGAGTATGTTATAGTCGGGCTTGACCGACTTTCTTTCTTGTTTTTCTAAGAGTAATCCTGGGACAAGCTTAAAAATGCAATCTCTATTTACAGGATATTCTACTCAATTCAATTCAATTAGGTTATGGCGCAAGCCTTCCCAATGTGCTTACTTCAATCCCTTTCGGGATCACATGTTCATAAGTTAGGAACGAGAGCGGAAAAGTGTTAATAGCATTTTAGAAATGGGGCAACCACTGTTTGCTATGGTGCTGTGCGATGAGATGCCATGCCAATCGTGTTCAGTGCAAAGCTACAAGGTTGTGAGTTCAAATGCCAGAAAAGACAACAATTTTAATGTTTCTTTCTTTTTCAGAAGTTTTAAATATACAAAAACTGGTGTGGGACTTGTTCGAAGGACTTGTAAGAAGTGTCCCATTGAAAATTGAGGAAAAGAAAGGAAACGAAGAGAAATCTTTCTGGGAGCAAATTAATATCGAGCAGGCTCAAAGTGATTTTTTTTGTGGATTAAATTGAGCTCGAATTTTTTGATTAATTTAATTTTAAAATTTGATCTTTTCAGGATTGAAACAAAGATTATGAAATAAGAATATCCGGGATTACCCTTGTTTTCAATACTGTTTTGGATTGATGTAATCACATACGTATTGATTTGTTTTTGGAGGGTACTTCTCGTATTTCACGTTCTTGTGAAAAGTTTTGTCGAAATCGAATGTCAAAACTTCTTGTGGAACGATCGGTGGGTGTTTGTTTAGCCGTATCTATCCTATTTAAATTGTCTTAAAAAACTCAACTTTATCCCTTTGTTCCAGCGTAACTCGTATGCCATTTGGCCGTCTGTCTACGGAGAGGTTTCCCTGTCATACTAAAATCATACAAACACATAAAAAGATATGGCGAAAATTCTTGAGCAATGGAACCTGTTTTGCCAGCATCAGCAGCTGAAAAGTCTTCTTTGACCGGAACCAGAGGCCCAAAGAGAAGAAGATGCCAAGCCAAACAGGAGCGCAATGCGGGCAGCACTTTCGGCCCAAGCGGGGGCCTCTCCCCAGCGGGAGAGTGCAGCTGCTCGCATGTAAACGAGTTCGAAATCTGCATTCCTGCAAGTCAACAGGATTTGCTGATGGCCGCCATGCCAGGCCCAGGCGCAGCCCATCTAATTTGAGCGCCCCACCTGTTTGAGGGTTTATTGCTGCAGCTTAATTCCAAACTCCAACTCGATCGCGAGTTCTGAGTGCAAGTGCGTGGGCCCGGAACGATTTGTATTGTGGCTGGATTATGGGTGCGGAGGAGCAGCGCATGCGCACGCCCACGATAGCCACGAAATGGATTGCGTGGGCGCCGCGCCTGCCCAGGAAGGATTACGATTATCCATGTAGTGTGTAGTTACCTTTTGTTTGGACGTGTTCTGGTTTCGTTGACACTCGCTCTCCTCCTCATCCACTCTCTGTGTTTGGGTATATGGCTTTCTGTTTCTCCGTTTGGTTTCAGAACTGCATTTTCAGGCGGCAACTGCAAGAAACCAAGAGAATGTATTCAGAGCGGTGGCAGGGAGATGGGCGGCAAGAGAGCAGACACATAAATATTGAAAATAGATGACAATTTTAATGAATTTCAAAATAATTGAGGCCTAAAGTGGCACAAAAAAGCTCAGCGACAGGCCAAATAAACGCAAAGGCTATAAATACCCGGTGAGATGATCGGTGGTGTGTGAAGCAAAGGGACCAGGGAGGGGAGGGGCAGATATCGTGCGGACTGGCATTAGGGTAACTCGGTGAGACTTTGCGCAAAGAGGAAACAATCCTAAGATCGGTAATTAACAAGCTTCCATAAATATGCACGAATACCCTTAATTCTTCGGAGGGCACAACACCTCCAGAGTTTCCCCCCATTTAAAAAGACATAAAACTAAGACTACAAGCAACAGATAATATCATAAATATTTGAAATAATTTTTCGAAGAAAATGTATGCCAAAAAAACATAAATAATAAAAACATTGACACACAGAGAGAGAGAGGGTGGATGGCGACATGGAAGCCACGTGGAGGTCTTGTGCCTCCCATTTCCAGGTCTCTGCATAAATCTGCTTTTAATTAATTTATGTGATTTGCCGTTTCCAGTCTCTTTCCCTTTCCCCTTGCCCTCTCTCTCTCTCTCTCTCCCAGCTCTGGCAGTTGTTGGCCCATAATTTTTCGAACAATTTTTTGAAATGTCGCCAAGTCGAACAGACAGAAAGTTAACAACAATAAAAAAAAACCAACAACAAACACGGAGTGTGCGTGTGTGAGAGTGTGAGTGACAGTTGTCATTTTTCATAAATATTTTTCAATTCTCGCAAACATCCAAGAAAAGACTGAAAAAAACCTGGAATACCTGTGAAAATGTGCCCAACTTTCTCGGCAACATTTCGGAAACCGTAGCAACATGTTGCTCTGGCATGTTGCTAGCGACGACGTTGACGATGACTCACTGTGCAATGGCTGCACATTTGGTTTGACTTTATTTTGTCGGTCAGCAAATTAGAAATAGCAGCAGCCGCCACTGCAACTGCCTCACAGTGACAACCGGCATGTGTGTTTGTGTGTGTGTATATGACAGCGCAGCTTTTTTTAAGTGTGAGCGCCTCTGTGTGGGCGTGCGAAGCATGAGAGGCGTCTGTCGCATCGTTCTCACAGCTGCCACTTGCCGTGCCTTTTACTTTTGTCATAATTAATGTTCATCGCATGCAATTTCTTTAGGGGCCCTGCAGCTAACGACATTTGAGCTAATTTGCTGCCGCTCGCATTCCATGGGTGAAAGCCTCCGGGGCTTAGCTCCACACGTGCAGTTCTCTTCCACATAAACTGAAAGTACATGCAAAAAAAAATATGCGAAAGAAAGGTTCACGTTGGCTGACAAAGGCCAAGCAGAGCTTTGCTGCACTTTCTTGCGGCTTGCGAGCAATCTGTAATTTGAAGAGATTCTTTATGGCTACGTCACAGCTGGCACCAGTAGCTGTTCAGGTGACGGCTGCGTAGAAGCTAAAAGCTTCTAAATCTAAAAATAGGGGAAAGTTAACTTCGGCTTGCAGTTTGTTTTTCTAAATAAGACTACTTTTCGGACCTTACTTTTCTATAGGAACTTTACTATATAGATGACCGATATTGACTAAACTTAGTGCAATCATGGAAAAGCATAACAAGCTGTTAATTACTAAATTTGAAGGCGATCGCAATTAAAACAAAAAAGTTTTTCTTACTAGAACTTCTTTTTCGATCGATCATTCATACTGCAGCTATATGCTATAGTCATCCGATTTTGATAAAACTTTGTAGAAATGTGTCCAAAGTATATAAAATAAGTGTATGCCAATGATAAAGACGTTTTCATAATAAACAAAAAAGTTTTTCTCACTAGAACTGGTTTTTCGGCCGATCGTTCCTATGGCAGCTATATGCTATAGTCATCCGATTTCGACCAAACTTAGTAAAATCATGGGAAAGGATAGTAAACTAAGAACAATGTACAAACGAATTCTCTAACTCTTCGTAGGGAGCACTTGCTACCAGACCAACTACCAGTCAAGCATTTGCCTAACGAATTTTGTATGGGAATGTTCGTAAAACGTACCAATCGATACGACCCTGCATTACCAGTCGTTAGTGTGGTGATGGGTGCACCAAATAGTTCATGTACTAGACTAGCGCTATGATGTATTACCTGTCGTTAATGACGCGACTGACGCTCAGTGATGCATCAGGTCGTTAGGCCTGGTAGTTCCCTTACACCAGCTGAACTACAGGGCGCATTCAGTGTGACGGATTCAAAGAATCTTTATTTTACAGCACAAGTTGGTGTAATATAGAAGTTCGTGAATTAAGAGTAACTGGGAAATGTCTCTTGAGTTTAGAACTGCCCCTAAAAAAATCTCTACAATTCGCACTTAAGCCTAGTTTAAAGAAATAATAAAATGGCCATCTAAAAAAGTTGGTAATGAAAAGTTGAAATTGAGCAAAAATGTTGCTGATATACCCTGTTTCAAACGAGGGTATGAGATAACCGCCACAACTGCTCCAGATCCTGCAGTTCGCGCTCTCCTTCTCTCTCTCTCTCTCCGTTCAATCGACGGCTACCTTTTGGGTCTTACATTTTGTCCATTTTTGGTAGCTTCTCCGTGTGGCTCCGACAAGGCAATTTCATTTGCAAGCCCATTATAAATTTTTCAAATACTTGACTTGGGTTGCCCTCGTTAGATCGTTGGAGTAGGAGTCACTTTCAGAGTTGCCGTAGTTGCTGCCTGGCCCACCATGTTTAGTGATTGCTATCATTGTCATAGTTGTTGCTTTTGCAGTTGCTGGCTTTTCATTGCAATTTATTTGATTTTCATTGCATTAAATTTGTGTTTGTGTTGTCGGGCGCCTTTTGCTCGATTTTGATCTTGGAATTTCAATTTGCGCAATTCTTCAGCATTTTCCACCTAACAAGCTTAGTGTCCAAGCAATTTATCATAAACATTCGTCAGCTGTCCTCCTTCTCCCGGGCCCCACACCAAAAGAACGACGAAAATTCTCCGCCCATCATTAAGAAATTTTCGTCTTGTTGTTTTTTGTTATTTTTGAGGTGCCCTCATCTCGATTTTCATGTCACCTTCGGGCGTCCATAGTATGCTGGTTACCTAAATGGAAATTTTATGCGCAAATTAATATGAAATTCATCAACTAATTTGGCAGCAAAACAGGAAATGCAACACACAGACGCCAGACGCGGTTTCAACATGTGGGGTAAATGTAAGTACAAGAAAAATTATAATTTTTTCGCACGACAAAAACGCCCAGACAACACACCTTGCCAGTGCCTCGGCCCGTCCCGTCCCTCTCTCCCGCTCTCGTTGTTGGTTGGCAAATGGCCACAAAAAGTTGCCGCCGGGTGGCACATCCAAAATTGGCCCACATTTGGCTTTGGTTTTCAGCTCTCCTCCGAAGAGAAATATCCAATTGAAATATTTCAGCTTGAACAAATTCGTTGCTCGACTTGCGTCATATTTGTTGTTTTTTCCTTTTGGCGCGTCGTGTAATTTAAAACGCGCGCCAACTTCTTTGGTTACCTGCGGGCCACTAAGACAATAGCCAACCCATTGGCATGGTTCCCCTTGCTGGGCTCCCTTAATATGTTCATTAATTTGAATTATGCACCCAAACAGAACAAAATTTGTATTTGAAAACATCACGAACAAATTTGATATCCAAAAATATTTCAGTTTTCGGGTCTATTCTCGGTGGGGATCACTGTGCGGGGCACGAGCATGAGCCGGACCAGGAAACAAACAAAAGAAAAAGGAAATATCAAATTCACCGTCTACGAACCGTAAATACCCAGCAGTTGTGGACACTAACAAATCACTAGGCATTTTTCTCCGCAGTTACCAATATATTCTTAATCTTCATCTGGGGCTAGGCAGGGCAAGAGAATAATAGGCAAGCAGAGGAGAAGCAGTACGGAATGTACGGAAAAACTACATTGGGATAGTATCTGAATGCATTCTGATATGGCTCTGTGAATAGTTCTCCGTTTTTTTTTGTATAAGCCTAACGATGTTACGGCTTGTCTCCTTATTGCAGGGGCCGGTAAAAAACACAATCACATTTTGGCATTGGTGTGTGTGAGAGCAGCGCAAAAACTGATTCAATTTGCTCTCAATTTGAGTAGCAACGACTGCGTCGCGACGCAGCTAAACCAGAGACAAACACGCAGCGCAGCGGCGCGTGTACAAGCATATTGTGCGTAAGCGACTGCGTTGCCTTTGAGAGTCGGGCTATGCCCAGTAGAAAGCAATGTGCCGGCCTCTGCCTCAAAGCCTCAGACAGAAAAGTATGTAGTTCGGATGCAACTCACACATCCATTCCGTTAGATCTGCATTTGGAAAATTAAGGAAAACCGTCGAAGACGGGTCTACCTTAACATTGACAGAGTGACCGTACTACAATGTTTTCTGAGTAAGATTGTGACTTTAAGTAGCCAAGGCTAGAAATAATAAAAGGCCCTCTAATATGTTATTATGCAATAGCTTAGACAATTAAGCTTTAATAAAAACGATTTGCTGAATATGGAATACCAGCTTTAAGATATTGCCACCATATCCGGGTGATTCCGAAACATTAGAAGAATTAGATTTGAGTCTAAAGAACGGACATACTCAGTTCAAAAATCTGATCAATAATATAAACAAATGTAAACGAAATAAGGCACCCGGGTGGATAGAGTTTCAGCAGAGTTCCTGAAAAATGTAAAACCTCACTTTACGAGCCAGCAAACCACAGAGGTATATCTTTCTTAAACGAGGCCATGAAGACCTTTGCTATAATACTGCTGAATCGTCTTTCTAACTGGGTCAAAAAGTTTAGAGAGAGATATCCCACTGTGGACAGCGTCCCTACTTGCAAATCAGTACCAGGAAAACAAAAAAAAAAGATGTGTGCATTCGACACGATTGACTGAAAAAGCCTCTACCTAAAACTTAGCAATATCGGAGTGTCTACTAAGGTAATTCAAATAATCCAAAGCTTGTATATCTGCAAAAAAGACCTCAGTTTGGGTCGTTCAAAACCAATCCAGCTGGTTTGAGACCATCCTTGGAGTGAAACAAGGCGACCTTCGGATTGAAATTTCAAATGTGTACACACCAGAAAACTGCAACGAGCCGCCGCGAGTACAATCGCTCAGCGCTCAAGGCTTGACAAACTCGAGTGTTGCCCGTACTTATACTCACGTTGACTCGGAGCTTCGGCCGCGAGTCGTCGCAAGCCCCTTGTTACTAAAATCTAAGTTCTGCTGCGAGCCGTCATAAGTAAGGCTCGTTCAGTATAAATACTCGCGACTACTCGTAGCTTCGGCCGCGAGTCACCGCGAGTACTTGTTGCCAAAATCAAAGATCTGCTGCGAGCAGTTACGATCATCGCTTGTGCACAATCGTTACAAGCACACAAAGACAACAATATCTGAGAGCAAAAGAGATAGCAACGTTTGCAAACGCTTTCTGTTCCCTTCTTGTGGCTTGTTGTTGTTTGAAGTTTTCAAAATAATCGCATAGGAGGCTTGTCGAAGCTCGCCGTCAACCAGCAGAGAACGTGCGAGTAACTTCTGTTGCGAGTGCGAGTAACTAAGCAAGAGTAGAGTGTCGAAAAGGCTTGTCCATTGCAGGCAAAAGGCTTATTATGACTCGTGTTATGAAAAGCTTGTTCATACTATTATTCGTTCGAAGCAAAGAGCTTGCTCGTTCTGACTCAATGTGCTTGCGATCATTTCGAGTGGTCGACCAAGCCAAGTAAACGCACGAGTGTGACCGAACATTAGAGGCATGTTGCAGGTCTCTGGTACACACATATACGCAAACTTGGTATTTCATTTTATGTGTCGATTTTTCTACTATGATGCCTTGCAATGTCCAAACAGTTATATCAATGCTGGCATGAGGAGATAGCTAAAGTCTATTAGAGATAGAACCGGTAACTACCAATACCAATAACTAATAACCTCGAGCCGGCAAGAACTTGCTGGTTTGAGAATCAAAAATGTCGTTCAATAAGTCGCTTCGTGCTCTTGTGAGAAGCTCGTTTTTGGGGTAAACTAAAGTTTCAACATGTAAGAGCACTGCCCAGTCGGATTTGTCGAAACGTGGTTCCCAAAACAATGCCTCCTGGCACACTTCTTTTTACTAGGAAGAATGCACTACCAAATTTTGCTGTATGATAGAAGGCATATAATCTGTATGAAAACTGGTGCACGTTCCTTTTTGTAGTATGTTAGAAGCGAAGAAGTTTGCACAACATGCAAACGTCCCTTCTAATGGCACGCATGCAGCACCCGTGCTAATGGAATGAGGCCTGAGGCCAATATGCGAAATAAGGCCTGAACGATAGACGAGCGTTCGTTTTTTCCAAACATGTTCTTTTTGCCGTATGTTGGAAGGCATAAAATCTGCATAGCATGCAAACTTCCCTTCTAATGGCACGCATGCAGCATGGAGCACAGAGAGCCGAGCGTTTTTACGAAGTTGAACCAACAACAACAACCCATGCAAACGTCGCTTCAAAGAAAACAGTTCCTGCTGCGTTTCGCCATTTTACAAAAGCGAAAGGAAGATTGCAGGTTTTTGCAACTACTTCTGAGTGGCAAAAGTTGTATTCGAGATGTGCTTTTGGCATGCAGTCAAGTCCGACTGGGTGTAGTCGAGTGCCCCTACTTTGTCCAAAAGGCCTATACGGATCAGCGACGTAAATAATTTAGCTTACATATGATCATAAAAGTAGAACATAAGTCTAGTGCGGCTACTAGACTTAACAAAAATTACTCCGAAATTTGAAGCTTTTGGTATTTTAAAATAAGCTGAGGGTTGGTCACACTACTTGATCAGCAGTGTTTTGATACGATTTGGGGAAAATTGGGCAACTGTCCTTCAACCAAACCAATAGATATGAAAACTGTTTTAATATGATAGTCAAAAGTAAGCTGACTCTTGATTTCGATTACAAGCTGTAGCAAATTTTTACTAAGCAGTTCGGAACGAGTAAGTGCAACTGTAATTAAACTTTGGCCCAAACAATGTTAGTTTTACCCCTATTACAACTATTACAGGTATAGCAATTAAGGGATTTACGGACGCCAATTGTTGCTGGCTGAGGCGCAGTGGCTTATCGTAGTAAACTGCGCAAATTGATTTACGCTACGGTGTATCAGGTGTTGCCTTTTCTTAACTTCATTTCATCGCTGATTGTTAATGCTGCGTGAGCAGCTCAAAGTAAAATAAGACTCACAAGTTAGTATCTACACTGTCTTCACAAATTTGCTACTAAGCGTCACATTACTTCATAGCTGCAGACATGCAGTCTCTGCTTACTTCTGCTTCCTCTTACCTCAACTTTATATGAAACTTCTCGTTACTTTGCAAGTCCATAAGAGCCTTTAGTGTAACGGAATCGTTACTTCTGCTACTTCTTCCCTTCAGTTTTGTATAAGACTTCTCGTTACTTTGCAAGTCCATAAAGACTTGAATTGTTGCAGCTTCATTTCAATTATTTTTAAAAACTTAAAGTAAATCAGCCTTAATTTTCACTTCTGTAAAATTTTTGCAGGTTTTGATTTATAGTAGAATCTTTAGAAGAGTATTCGAAATCTAGCAATATTGCTATTATCTGGCTTTACAAAATGGTGCTGAAATCGTATTTTTTAGATATAAATAGTAGCAAAATTGTAAATTAGATAAAAGTGCTTTCATTTTTTCGAACACACTTTACAAATACTCACAATTAGCTTATTCAATTCCTGGTTCAACTAATATTTCTACGGGCGTCAAGAAATCCAAAATACCCTTCACACTGGGCATTGGCACAGAAGAGAAACCAAGCCTTCCAACTGCCCACTCAACTCACTTGGAAAGAAACGTGCCCTGGTGTCGGTTTACAATTTTATTACGAGTGCCTCGAATGCGAGAGTGTGAGTGTTCAAAAAGTGCATAAATTTTTCGAAGTTGCGTTTTTGTTTTGTTGTTTCTGTTTATTTTTGCAAACGCCCTGGCGACGAATCCGACCGGCCCAAAGAGGGTGAGAAGTGGAGAGCGACAGTCGGTCGGACTGTGTAATCCAAGCTCGAATCTGAATGTTGAACTTTTATGCTTCACGCGGCTTGACAGTTGATGAGAAAGGGAATACCCGCCAAGCTACGGAAGGGAGGCGAGATAACAACTCAATCTGTCCAAGCGGCAGACGCCAATGAGGCGGGGACAGCGCCAAAAAATAAACAAAACGTGCCATAAACAACAAAGAAATCACAAGAATAAAAATTACAAATTAATTATACAATTAAGCACGCGTCGTTCCTTGTTGTTGTTGTTGCTGTTGTTGCCGTTGTCATGCTAATAACCATAAACAATTACATGCAACAATGTGTGCAGCAAGTACGGACAGTAATTAAGTGGCTATATCAATTTGATGGCCAGCCAGCAGATGAAGACGAGATGAAATGGAGATTTCCTACCGCCGGCACAGATTTCCCAGGAAAAATGCAATTGATGCAGAAATTCAGGCACGTAGGCGTAATGAGGCGTGGCGGACAGAAATAAACGTTGGGAAATAGTCATTTCCGAAAGGGGTTTCTTTTTAATGAAGTGGGAAGTTGCTGCTTAATGGCAATCGAAAGTAATAAAGGAGAATCGAAAGAAGACAACAAAATTGGCATAATTCTTTTGGAAACACTCTAAACATTCTTTTCTTTGAATCAGCATTTAGAAAACTGAATGTTAACCACCTTCACAGCAAGTAATGACGATCTGTATTGAATCCACATATTCTTATAAACTTTCCGACTTAAAGTCCTTTGCGTCTTCTTTATTTGGACCCTAAGCTATCTTAGTGCACCTGCGTAAATGCTTTCTAAAACTGCATTAAAGTGGAAAAATGTCGAATAATATATTTTGTGACTCATGAGATGTAAATAACATTCAAAGCATAGCTATATATTTAAAGAATTCTGTTTGAAACCTCCACTCAGCTCATCGACATATACAAGTAATGAATTAGGGCGTAGTCATTGGAAATAGCTCCAGTTCTTGAGGGATTTTAGTACTGTTTCATGCAGATTGAAGCCAACGTCATGTATGAAATCCTTGCCTGTGTTAAATTCACCACCGTCTGGAGGGAAAGCCAGGTATTTAGTATCAGACCTTCCAAATCAGGGCTGGTGTCAGTAATGAGCCCACCTAAACTGTTCTGTCAGTATTTAGAAACATAAATCTTGTAAAGATTGCATTGCTCAAGAGTCAGCAGCTGAATACGTTAAATGCTATTTTAAGCACAAGAATTTTTTTAAAGAATTTTTGTGGTTTTTGTATTGGGCCAATTTGTGCTTTAATGTGGTGTTAAATGGTTTTTGGGTTGTTATTATACTCTGTACCAGAGGTACAAAGAGTATATTAAGTTTGTGCAAAAGTGCCCGTCTGTCCGTATGAGCAAACTGATCTCAAAGATGGTAAGAGATAGAGGTTTGACATGTATGGGACAAAAACTTCTTATACTTGCAAGCAGTTCTTGATCTTTATTTTCCATTTTTGCCAAATATTGAAATGAATAAATTTAGTTTGAAAAAATGTACTTCTGAAATAGTTCCAGATCAGAGATCTGCAAGAGTGCCTGTTTTCTTGACTCGAGTATACTTGTTGTAAATGCGTCCTGGATATAATTTTCCACTCAAAATATGAAGTCAGTTCATGTACTCACTCATATCGGACTAGTATTTCAGTGACTGGTCTCAGTTTTGAGCGGATGTCAAATTTACTTGTACCTGCTTTGAGCGACACCGCACGATACTTTCGTCTTTGAGTGGGCGGTCGCACGCAGACTTTGCAGGTTACATACCAATTTTAATCAGACAGCAAATAGGAATACGAAAATAACCCGTTGTTTTGAGCACACATTCTGCCAATACTTAAGTATTACTTAAGTATTGCTCTTCGCATTTGTTGGTTTCCAAAGCACGCGTCACGTTTGCCTACTCAGGGTACGGAAAGGCATATCCGACATAAATAAGTATGTATATGAATAAATTTTTTAAAGATCCATACAAATATATTGCTTGTGGTATAAGAATAATTAACATGTGTAAGTCTTTTCAACAAACGGCGGTCAAAGGCCCTTATTTTAAAAATTCTAAAATATTTTCATAAAAAACATAGGTTACAAACTTCTTCATACCTTTTTTCAGTGGGCGTAGGCAAAATTGCAAAAACAATACACACAGAATTCGGTTCTGCTGACGTCGACGTCAAAGCAGGGATGAATTGGACGAGAAGTGAAGGAAACGAACAGAAGACGAAGACATATCAGAGAGCAGACACACAAGGTCACCAGTGAAAAAAATTCCACAAGAGGCAAGCATGAGTAAAAAAGTACTTAAGTGAGAAAGCAATAGATAGAAAATGCGTTGCTTGTATTGTTGGTGGATAATTTCACACTCAAATTTTACGGTTCTCGGTTTGAATGAGTATTTCCTATACGCTACGCGAGTGGCGTGAGTGTTTTCGGCACTTAAGTGCGAGACGCAAACATGCTGCGAGTAGAAATACTACTGTATACATTTTGCTGGAGTAGTCGGGATATCCGAGTGCAAAAATATCAAGTACTTATGCAGTGCACTTGCAGTTGCGGTGCACTTGTGCAGATCTCTGTTCCAGATCATTTAACGAAACGAAATTCATCATAAAAGAATAAAAGTTCGATATTTAACAGTAAAGCCCCGTACTCAGAACGACAAAAACCTACGTTCTTGACAGTAATTCAAGTAAGTAGAAACACTTTGGCTTTTCTTTGATGCTCATGAGTCGTTCAAAAGTGTTCCTATTTATATGAAATACTGTCTAGGGCAGTGTTCCCCAGCCATGAGTGTTAGAGAGAGACAGAGAGCCTCTCTTCTTTTGGGGAACCCTGGTCTAGGGGCTTTAAAGTGAAATTATAATGACAATTCACATTTCATACTTTTTTATAGAGTTTTTATAGAGCCAAAACAGCAAACAGTATATTCAGAAAAGATTTATATTGTGTCAATTCTTTCATATTAATGAGCGAACTTACGGCGGAGTAGACACCTCGACATTTAAGATAGCTTGCAAACTAGAGCTGGAGAAACATCGATGGTAACATCGATGTATCGATGTTTTCATTGAAGCTAGCTAAAAACATCGATGGTTTTTTTCCACCATCGATGCATCGGTCACAATATTTTCCTACTAAATTTACTTGGCGTCCTTGAGAAAGGTAAGATGACAAATTTGTGTCTCTTAAACCTTTTTGTATAATATTTTATTTAATTTAGTGACTTAAAAGATATTGCGTTCAATTGCGGTGGTGTTGGAGTGACTTCTAGAAAGGATTTCCACATTCGAAAACAGGACAGTGTCAAGCATAGCATCTTTCATAGATAAACGATTTAAAAAGGATGCCTTTCATATTCCGATCAATGCTAACCAAGCTGCCAAGCGCTTCAGCAGGAAATAAGCGCGTTAATATCCTAAGATATCCATAAACATCCAACGTTACCAACGTTACAAAAGACGATTCAAGGAAAGCAAAGTTTTCCTTTCTGAGTTGAAAAATATCAAATAAACCAAAAGCTTGCAAAGCAGATGCAATTATCATTTGTAAGGCTATTCTTGGAAAAATGTCATCTGTCAGAGGACGATGATCCATTCATTTGCTGTTTGTGATTTAATAAATATAGTAATTGGCATATAAATTACTAATATTTTGGTTTATTAGATGAACATTGATGAATACGTGAAGTCGCAGGGAAATATTTATGTATTCCGGCTACATCTATCGCGTCTGAAAGGAAATTCAGTAAAGCTGGATAGATCCTATCGGATTGACGCTGCGACTTAAAACCGAAGATTTTGGAGCGTTTAATGTTCCTGAATAAAAATTTGAATAATTTTTAAAAGACTTCATATTAATAAGAAATAATTGAACATTAGCGCTATAATTTGTTTGATATATTTAAATTAAAGCCCCACTTACACTATTACACATGCACAACTATGTAGGCTAAAGCTGTTGCTGTTAATAGCAACATGCGAACGAAAAATTTTTGGCATTTATAATTCGCAAGTTCATATTCGGCTAATCTTCGCTTATATAGAGGCGATTGTTAATGGCTGTTGGTGTGCAAAGCGGTTAGAATCTCACTGACGAGTCTAGATTGGTACTAGACGAAACCTATCTGGGAAACCTTAACCTTCTTGTGTCCATGTGTTCATATCAATGTTATTGATTTCTTTAGGATTATTGGATTATAAGTACTTTACGACCTTGAGACGGCTAAACAACCACTCTGAATAAATTAAATATATTTTATTAGAAAGATATGTAAGTTCTTAAATTATTTCTATTTAATCTCAAGCAAGAAAGCGCTTTGGGAAGGTACATTGGCAGACTCTCAAAATTTGAAAAACATCGATGTTGCATCGATGTTTTACTTCCAAAACATCGAAGTCGCAAGACATCGATGTTTCTCCAGCTCTATTGCAAACGGACGGATAAGATAGCAAAGAAAGGTCTAAATAAACTTAGCTCGACATGCTGATCATGAATATATATACTTTATGTGGTCGGAAATGCTTTCTTCAGTGCATTACAAACATCTGCACAATTTCAATATGCATTCTTTTTTGGGACGTACCGGAACCGGTACCGGAACCGAACTTCGTTTCGATATTAATCCCTTCTTCGAACACAGAAAATTGAGAAAAATAAAATATAAAAATGCACGAAAATTCAAGGTCTTAAAAAGAGAATCAACAACCAATCTCGTCTCACAAAACACACGAAATATATGAATTCGTTTGTATTTAAGTTGGGCTTTGTCGTTACGTGATAAACTACCTTGTTGTCCATTGATTCAACTTGCCCGATAAGAGACCCCTCCGCATCTCACTAACCAAAGTAAACCGAAAAAAATCCAAGCCCAAGCCCTGCGGGTCTTTAGGATTTCTTTTGGGGACGACGACTGACAAACGCACACACACATACGTTTGTTTGTTTGTATGTATGTACGTACGTACGTCCGGGCAAGTAAATAAATGATACAAATAAAAACACCAAATTAAATTGGGTTTATTGCATTTCATGTGAAAAACAAACGAGAGCAATAAGAAATACAACATGCGTTTTGTACGTATGCATGCATGTGTGTACATACACACACAACATATGTCTGGGCGCAGAGCAGAATCTTTTGTAATAGAAAAGTGCCCAAAAGATATGCCACCGAAGTTGATTGGGTTCGTTCAGCAAATCAAATGCATTCAACGAGACGCAATCATTCAATCAACCAGCACCAGGCTGTTCCATCAAATGTGGGACAGGCCATCGAACGATCGATGGCTCATTGGAGCCATCGGAGTTTACGCCTCGCTAAGCTGTCGTTTTGAGGGGAATTATGTTTTCGTTGGCTTCAATTAAATGCCAAAATGCCAATTAATTAAAAGCCCATAACGGCGCACCACCCCACTCCCTTCGCCTAACCACCGATCGATCGCTGTGGCTGGGAAAGGTGCCGCCGACTTTGAGTCGATCTAAATTACAAATTTGTTGTACCAAAATAGATAATATGATCTAATAAAATTGAAAGAGCAGCCGCGCGACAATAAAAACCACGACGCAAATATATAAAAAAAAACAAACACAAAGGCTACCGACGCGGGTGGAGCAAGGGGGGGAAGCTAGGGAATGACCAAAACAAAACGGAAAACAAAAACTAAAAAGCTAATGCAAAGGCACTCAAAATCCAAAAAGAGAAAAAAAAACCATCAAGTCAAATAAACGGTAAATGGCTGAGGCAACGAAAATTGATCGAAACTGATCAGAGTTAATGATCAAGTGACTGAAGAGACATGGACACCTCGAACATAAACTGTGAGCGAGATCATTGAGAAGGCAAATCTAAACATTGAAGCAGTTTATTTTCCAATTCTTGAAATCCAACCAAAGTTTACAGAGATAGAGAGCTGGTGTTTAATTCGCCGCTGAAATGTGATAAAAAAAAAAGGGGTGAGTGGGGCTTACACTCACGGGGCCTTGATGTGAATCATGTTGTATACAATATGCTCCGCCTTTCATATACTTGCGGTTGTGCGGAACTTTATACTCCATACTCAAAGCTCGGTACTCAGTAATCGATAATAGTACTCGATTCTAAGTATTTGATACTAAGTTCTCGATATAATGTACTCGATACTCAGTATATGATACTCAGTATTAAGTACTCGATACCAAGTTCTCGATACTCTAAGTATATTAATTACTCGACACTCAGTATTTGATACTCAATTCTAAGTCTTCTTCTTCTTCCTTGGCCATCACAACCGTTTTACGGTCTCGGCCGCTGCCACTAATGCCCGCCACTCGCCTCTGTCCCGAGCGACATTCCACCAGGAGGACACTCCCAGCTTCGCAATATCTCCCTGCACCTGGTCGCGCCATCCCCCTCAATTCTAAGTACTCTATATTTATTACTCAATAACAAGCACCCGATACTCAGTACCCGATTCTATGTATTCGATACTTAGAACTCGATACTAAGTACTCAATACTAATTACTTGATACTTATTATTCGATACCAAGTACTCGATACTCTGTACTCTATTCAAAGTATTCGATACTAAGTAAGTGTAGTAGTGTAGTGTAGTAGTAGTTTTTATTTTTGTGACGAAAATAAATTAAAATTTATATGAACAATGGTAGGATGTACAAAATAAAAAATAAGAACTAAATGCAATAAGCTATGGCGACTTGGTTTAAAAAACCGTCTGTCGCTCACCTCCTCGCACCCTCCACACGAAGCCTAATACACCTGGCTGCCCGGGTCGTCCCCAGATACCAGATCGTTCAGCCATGCGTTTTGGGTTTGAGTTGAGTGCTAACATGAATTTCATATATCAGATATAAAGAATTTGCAGTATAAAAATAACTTCATTTTTAAAATAATCCATTCAAGATTCTATTTCTATAAGCTAAGGCTCTAATTACATAACTCTGTAGCTTATTCCAGTCCGCGCCGTTGAGGATATCAACTATTTCGTGCGGTCGTAGGGTACATTTTCCAAAAATTGAAAGCCGGAGTTCTCGTAGAATGGGGCAAGTTCCCATGAAATGAATGACATTTTCAAGCTCACTCAAGTTGCACAGAGGGCAGTTTGTTTCACTCCTTGTAACATTTGGTATGAAATTCAATTTCAATATTTCACCTCTGGCCATAAAAATGTTTCGTATTCCTTCAATGGAAACCTCATCAGAGAAATAGTTATTCTCACCCATATCGTAATGGAGCTGCCTATAGATCAGTCGCTCTGAGCTTCTTCAACAAATTGGATCCTATATGCTGCCTGCATTTTAATGGACTAATAGAGACTAAGTATTCGGTACTTAGTACTCGATTCTAAATTTTCGGGTTTAAGTACTCGATGATAAATTTTAGATACTCAGTATTCTGTGTGTTTGTTTGTGATTGTCTTTTATTTTGTCTTTGTTTTTGTCTATGTTTTTGTCTTTGTTTTAGTCTTTGATTTTGTCTTTGTTATTGTCTTTGTTTTTTCTTTGTATTTGTGTTTGTTTTTGTGCTTGCCCTCTAGTACGGCCGACCAACGCTGTATCGACTGTCGTCGACCCACCCTTATACCCCTCACAATGTGTTCGACTGACGTATTTTGCAAGTCGATGTCCGTTCAATACGTTGACGGCTCTCCAGGCACGCTAGGTCGACGCAATGCCATGCAGAAACCGACATGAGCGACGCTCGATAGACGAAATGCCATGCAGAAAAGCGACATAAGCCTCAATCGTTGTCGTCAGGACGCATCACCGTACAAAGAGCAACGCTGGGTTGACGCCAATACTGTGACTGACCCCAGCCGTACTAGAGGGTGTTGTTATGTTTGTTTTTGTGTTTGTCTTGTGTTTGCTTTTGTCTTTGTTTTGGTGTTCGTTTTGTGTGTTTTTGTTTTTGCGTTTGTTATTGTGTTTGTTTTTGTCTTTGTTATTGACTTTGTTTTTGTGGTTGTTTTTGTTTTGTTTTTGTCTGAGTAAATGATCAACGATCCTTGAGTGTTGACAGCATGTGTAAGTAACTAGTAAAGAGAGGGTGATTAGGCTGAACAAGTTTAGTCATGGATTTGGCAACATTTCAAGGCCTTATTTGGGCAATTTTGATTTATACAGAATTCTAAGTCAACGTTTCACCCCCTCCCGAACAGAGACAAAAGCTAAAATAAATGGGAATTAAGCCAAAAGGAAACCAGACGCCAGGTAAGGCTAAAATAACGCCTAGAAGGGCCTCCCAAACAATATGTGTATAATCATGATGATCGCAGCAATGAGCGATGCCTTGGAATGCAGCAGAGTCAGATCAACTCGTTGTTGTTGTGACTGTTGTTGTTGCTGGTTTCGAGTGAAATAAAACGGGCTGTGGCAAGAGGAAAAGGTAAAAGAGAAACAATCAATGAAAAGGTTGCCCGGCTGTCCCACAGTGTGGTATGCGCGTCAAGGTGAACCTATAAACCAACGAAAACGAACAAGTTGCTGCTGCAACCGCAGCGACAAACGTGACTGGAACACTGGGATGCAAATGCGGATGCGGATGCAGCAGCCGAGTGCGAGTCGAAGTCAGAGTCTCTGTCTCGCCGGCCCGAACTATTTCATTGTTATAATAAAGCAGTTAAAATGTTGCCATGTCGTCGACTGGCGGCGTCGTCGTTAACCTTCATCTTCAGCGCGTTGTCAGGTAGCCGAGCACCGCGAGTGCATTGTACCGCCTTCTTTTGACCATTCCCATTTCTCCTGCGTCCCGTGTGGGCGTAATAGAGCGACGCGTCGACATCTCTTGAACTTTGTGCGGCATCTATTTATGAATGAAATCTGTTCAAGACCCGAAACCGCTTGCCATGAATGAACATGGTGTGTTGTGCGGTTTGGCTGTGCTGTGCGCGACGCAACGCCTGAACGCCATTCTGCACTTTTATGTGGCAAGAAATTTTTGTGGCTAGCGCGGAACTTGGGGGTTTACGGTTACCCAACTTCCACTTAACCGGCGACTTATCGCACGGTTCATTGCGCTCGCCATACGGATGGTCCATAAAAGGCGCTTGGCTGCCAAATTAACCAACAAATGGGCCTACAAATTCAAGTCAAATGCCTCACAAAATCGCCTCATCCTCCTCCTAATTGGCAGAGCTAACAAACCCCTTCTATTTTGTGTTGTTTTTATTGTTCGTTCGGCTTGAGTGAGTCAATTGTAAGAGCAATGCAAGTATAATTGCTTGGCCAATGAGCTAATCATCCAATGCGACAGGGAGACCAGAAATCGGGGGAAAACAGAGCGGAATAAACTGTCAAGAATATGTCAATTGTGAACAGTGAAATTCTGGAATTAAGATTTGAAGGGATTGCTTTCATTCTTGACTACTCCGCCGTCTCTTATATTGAAATTGTTATACTCTGTATCAACGGTACACAGAGTATATCCAGTTTGTGCAAATGTATACATTCTTGATCAGCAACAATAGCCGAATTGATATCGCCATGTCAATCTATGTGTCCGTCTGTATGAACAAACAGAGATAGAAACTCGGCCCCGCAATTTGGAAAAAACGTCATATCTCCTAGAGTTTTATAGATAGATGGTTCAAACCTTCTGGACATATTTAATAATCAGAATAATTAATCGATCCGCAAAGGGAATGATAAAGATCGGATGAGCGATAGTCGAGTTATAAGGAAAACAAACAACTTTGTGAGCAGCACCGGCCGCAACGGCAATGGGTAGCAATTCACAGACCTTAACACAAACTTTGAGAGGTACAGAGTATATTTTCGCAATTAAGATCGTTCTTAGATCACTTAAAATATATATTGTTTATTAACTTAATTAGTTTAATACAAATTGTTGGTTGCGAGCTGGCCCAAGGCAGCCAGCGCGAAGTTCGGCACACACACTTCTCGAATAAATCTCCTGGCCTCGCGCCCTGCATGTATACGTTCATTAATTTCCTTTCTTCGGTGCAATTACAAAAACAAAACGCACCCAAAGAGCATACGGCTGGGCATCGCTGCTTTAAGGTCTAATAAAAATCCTCACTCACCTTTGAAAACTAAGTCATTTATATCTTAAAGTTCAAACTCAACGATGGACAACATATTCAACTTAGCTTCTATAGTTCGCATAAAGTTTGAAGAAAGAAAAAAAGTCTACGCTTACTTTGTAGATTTTAAGGCAGCCTTTGACCGAGTACCCCGCAAACACCTGATATACAAGCTCGAGCGACATGGCGTATCGACGAAAATAATTAATTTTATTGAAAAAGTATACTCGCAAACGTATTGCTCTGTTTGGACTGGAAACGAGCTATCTGAGAAGTTTCAAACAATAAATGGAGTAAAGCAAGGATGTCTTATGTCGCCGCTGCTATTTGCGTTATACCTAGATGATCTGCAAAAACACGTAGGAGGTGGCCTGTATATCGATAACACAAACATTAGGGTATTAATGTACGCAGATGATATTGTAATCGTAGCGGACAATCCCTCAACCCTACAGAAAATGATCAATAACCTCGAGACATACTGCATATTGTGGGGCATGGAAGTCAATAAGGCAAAGTCAGAGATTATGGTCTTTAGAAAAGGCGGCAGACTGGCGGCAACGGAGAACTGGACGTTTCAGGATGAACAGGTGAAGGTGGTACCGGAGTACAAATACCTTGGGGTTATCCTGACGCCGACAATGAGTTTTAAAAAGCATGTGGCAGCCAGGACAAAAGAAGCAAAGGCGAGTATAAACTCGGTGTGGGCGAACTTCATAAACAAAGGAACTGTGAACCTAGCATCTAAATGGAAAATTTTCAACTCAGTAAGCAGAACGGTTCAGTGCTATGGAGCTCAAGTCTGGGGCGGAGAAATAATGGAAGAGGCAGACCAATTGCAGCGATACTTCTTAAAAAGGATTCTCAAGCTGCCAGATAGCACGCCGAACTATATATTGGGAATCGACGCAGGACTAGAAGATGGTCACATCTATAGTCTGGCACTTCATCTCAAGTACTTGGCAAGAATAATTTATGAGTATGAAGATTATAGACTACCGCATGTTTTAGCCGACAAAATGAGGACCAATAATTTGGGATGGTTTGCGAGGCTAACAGAAATGTTCGCGTATCATGGCATAATACTGGGAGACGACCACTCGCATGCTAATTGGATTGAGGAAAATATTCGGCTCCTAATGACAACCGCAAGCAACACATGAACAAGGCTTCAGGAAGTACATCAAGGGTCTACAAACATCTAAATTTTGCAATAGGGCCCTCATACTGCAATGAGTATTTCAAACAAAACGAGATAACTTGGATAATGAAGGCCAGAGGAGATCTCTTAAGGTTAAACAGCTGCCCAAGAAGGATTATAAATGGAGGTATTTGTTCTCTATGCATTATGAATGAGCAGGAGGACATGCAGCATTTTGTAGGACGATGTCCAGTTCTGAGGGAATTTCGATGCAGATATTTGAATGCTTGTACTCTTACCGAAGAAGAGGTGCTTATGGCCCTTAACGGGGGGATGGGATGGAATAATCTATCTAGTTACACCGAGATGGCTATTAAATATAGAAAAAATGTCATGAATGAGGATTTTTAAAGACTGTAAATAATAAGCAGAGTCTGAAATTTACTTTAAGAATAGGATATTAAAATTGTATCGTTAAATCATTTCGTTAAATATGTAAATTTTGTTTTTATACAACAGAGGGAAGGCTGACGGTTTTAAACCAAGCCTTTAAATGTTTGTTTTTAGCACTTAAGCATTGTAAAGTTATAATCTATGAAAATTGTGAAATGAAAAAATAAACATATCTATCATATCTATCTATCATATCTATCTATATCTTAAAGTTATGCTACTGGAAAGATCACATACAAGTAGTCTTATGGGGCAGACGTTCTTTAATAACTTTTCAGTTTTTCTGTAAGCTTAAGAAAGCAACGATATTATCGATATATCTATGTTTTTATACTCAACATATCGAATATCGATATTCAAAATTTTGATTTTTGATATCGATATTGATATTTTGAGATATATCGACAACCCAAATGGGAGCTAACTATATAGATGTCCGATTTGGACCAAAAATTCAAACTGATGATTAACGCAAGAGGAGCAGAAAATTCACTGCTTAAGCGAGTATAATTGAAATAGATTAGCAGCGGAGAAAAGAAATAAGAAACCAATCAATTCGCACTGCTCAGGCGTGAGATTTTTCAAGGAAATCAGCAAGTCTATTGAGTACGCACTTTTCGATCGCATTGGCATTTAACAGATGACCAAGTGACCAAACAGCTGATGCGCTTTTATCTGATTGTCTATGCACTGTTTAATGCTAATTTGTTAATAGTTTAAGACGATTCAAGGAAAGTAGAAACTATTCAGATCCAAAAGAAGTAAATGGCCTTGCGCAAAAAAAAAAGATTATTCCGAGTTTCTCTTCTTTTGCTCAATGGAAATGTGGAAATTTCTTCAACAACTTGCCTCCAACTGATTCAGACATCACTGTCAATTATCACTGCATTCAGCTAATCTTGATGCCGCATCGAAAATCTCTTCACGGCAAACTCGGTCCAGGAGGTGCAGGTGAAAGGTTAAACTTGTACCGTTACTGTTACCATTTCTGCAACATATCGTTCACCATTTGGCTAATCACTGCTCTAAACCGGTGCAGACTTTCAAAAAAAATCAAACAGCCGAAATAAAAATAAAGAAAATACCAAGCCACGGCTCAGATGCTGCTGAGGCCTGGGACTGATGTCGAGGCCGAGCCCGAGGGGGCCAAAGCAACGAGAAAAAAATGGCTTTCTACTCACGCAGTTGGCCAGAGGAGAGCTGGAGATCTGGCGAATAGCTTATCATGAACGTTGATCTATGACTCGACGCTACTTGGTGCGAGCTTGAACTCATTTTCTAATTGCCCACGGTAAAGAATGTCTATTCATGGCAGATCGCTGGTATGTGTTTCGTTTTTTCCTGTTTCCACGCAGGTTTAATTACCAGCCGCCGCAGAGACGTGCAAGGTTCGAATCGGAATTGGAATCTGAATCTGAAACCCGGTTCAGTCGGCGAGTCTGGGCGATTTGCATGTGACCCGCGGGGAGGCGGTAAGCGGGAAGCGGGACGCGGGCACCGCCGATCGTCTGCTATTTTAATTGAGTTCACAAACGTTCTCAGCTGAACCCTGCCGCACAGCTGGCGGCCTCTGTGCCGCTGACAGCTACGTGCTGGGCTCTGATCCACCGCACAGAGGCTGGCCATAGACCAGAGAGTCAGAGCAGATAGATAGATAGTTAGAGAGTCTCGATTATTCAATGTGCTATTCAGAAAGCATTGTGAGAAATTAATACATCATCAGACAAATCAACTGTGAGACGGATCGGCGGGGAGCTCTAATTAAAAAAGTCTGATTAATATTCCGTGTCAGAGCGGTTACCAGTGGGATCAGGAGTTTCAATTAACACAAAGTCAACTCCAGTTCTTCCCCGCTCTCTGCGCACCGCTCTCGACACTTGACCATTGTCCTGGCCTACCTAAACATGGCCAACATTGATGTCTACCTGTGTCAATGTCAAAACTCCAGCTCTAAATTGTCGCTTATTAAATGTCTCTCCGCAGAGACGGAGACGGGCCACTTTATCAGAGCCAAATTCCCCGTAACGGCCGATGTCTGTCTGGGCCATTGTCGAAAATTATGACTTGTTTGGAAGTGCAAATAGCTCACTTCCTGTCTGCGACTCGACTCGGCTCGATTTGGGACTGTCGCGCAGACGCAAAGCGTTCTGATTGCTGCTGGCATTGTTGTCATTGCCGTTGTCATCGTCACGGCCCGCCGATGGCTGTGCTGATAAGGGGAACCTTACCCACTACCGCTCCCGCTTACTACCCGCCGCTGCCGTTACCGTTCTTGATATCCTCACTGCGATAAGGTCAAGCTACGTGCTACTGAGTTATTTTTTCTTTTTAGTTTTTCTTCGTCTTCTGTTTGCTCTCTTGTCTTTGTCGACTCAAGGTTGCATTTTAGGGATGTGTCGGGAAACGTTGTGACACGACTAAAGGCGGAAAAACCCCGAAATGATAACCGATTCTGAGGTTGTAGACTAAATTTTCCATTTCTAAGAAAGGACTGCACAAGGATCTTAGGAAAGGTTACTACGCAGTTATACATGTAATGACTTGCCCTGACTGATTACTAACAAACTAATTTTATATCTAGTATTCAAAATGTAGCGAAAGGGCGCTACAACAGCAAACAGATTTTGTGTCTTCATGTTTCAACCCTTGTCGAATGTATCGAAGGACGGAGTAGGCCATTGGTTTCTTAAACTATTGAGCTGAGATTCAGCAAGTAGGAAATTGAATTATTCACACAATTTCACATACGAATGCAGTTCAATTGACTTATTTTCCCGATTTTGGATTATCGAATTTCGGGTCGGAAAATGGAGATTTCAAGGTCAACCCTTATTTGATAAGAACTTACGTTGTCAGCTGTCTCGAGAACTCGCAAAAGACAATTAAGTAAGATCTACAAATAACACTGTGAAACCTTCATAAGCAAATGTGTGTTCGGATGGCTTAGAGTGTACCCAAGGAGCCCAAGAGTGTTCATCGCAATATTAACCTTTTGTTTTTGTTTTTTAAGAAAACGGTCACACATAATGTGGAAGATTTCTGAGTCTAATCGGAATCTTTTCTGATACAAATATAAGTGCTTTTACCCTCTCAATGAAGCATATAAAAACCTCATAAAAGACATAGAAGTTACTTTTCTAGGCACTTGAAGCAACTTTTGGGACTTTTGGAAGAGAACGTATGATTGATGGCATTGATGATTGTAGTCTATGCAACTTTGGTCAATAGCCTTCCCCTTCAACAAAAAAAGGGCTGAGCAGGTATTAATTTTATCCAATTTGCTAAAATTCATAGAAAATACAGACAAATCTGTTACAAAGACTAAAACTACAGGTTCGACAAGCCTCCGGACAGAACCATCTGCCTTTGGTTCGGATCAGTTTACAATACTTTTATTGTTTGAAGGTTTGAAAAACTCTTGCAAAACAACATAGATAACGAAGACTCTGCCCGTTGGGTGGTTAGGAATACCAGTGTTTCGATTGTTTCATCTAGTAGTAGTAGCTCTTCTTTATTTTTGATTTTTTAGTTTGATTGCGATTTGTGTACATTGATCTAAATTAACTCTATTACATAAAGAAGGTGATATAAATAGCATGGCAATAGAGCCGTCTGCATACTAAAATGTTACAAATAATTTATGTTTAATTTTTACGCCGTTTGATGACATTAGATAGTCTTAAGGGGGTCTTCTCATTGAGCAACTTTTTTTTCGACTTTTTTTTTTTGCATTTATTTATAGCTTGGATATTCAAAAATATCCCCCCAAAAGGATTTTCGAAAACTCGAATTAGTTTAGGAGATATAGTCCTTTTAGTGACCCAATGTGACCTAAATTCCCAAGCAACTGCAAACTTAAAGCGCGTTTATCTCGAAACCACGTTTTTCGAACTGGCGGCCATGATATCTCCAGTTCAACTGAACCGATTTTCATGAAACAAAGTGGAATCGACGCAGAATTGTCACCATTCTCGGGTGAACCACGACCATAATTTTAAAAAAATTTTTTACTATTTTTTTTTACACTAAACTACAAAAAAAAACCCGAAATTGAAATTTTTTTTTGAATGGCCGCCATTTTGTCAAAAAAAAATCACAAAATTAAGTTTGAGGTTCACCCGAGAATTACATCTATACTGATTATAACCCCGTTTTTTTTTCATTTCGGACGCTTCGGAGACCCGGAATCGTGGCCGCCGTGACGACACCTTTTTTTTCACCACCAACTTTGAAGTCTCATTACTTTCTGAACAGCCCTCGTATCGAGGCAAAAAATTTTTTTATTTACTTTGAACCTTTTGTAATACAATAAATAAAAAAAGTTTTCAATTAATGAGAAGACCCCCTTAAGGACTTTAGAAGTTTTCAAAAAGTATTTTTCTTCTGTTGCGGGTTGCTTCTGTGAGGAATTTTGCCAAGCTTTTCCAGTCGGATCCGTTTAATACCACTTTGAATTCCTTTTCATTGAGCACGGCTTTGCCCCATATATTCAATCGGATCTCTCTTAATATTGGACAGGTTGAACAGAAATGAGCCAAGTCTTCCCTCTCCCGTAGATTGCAAAGTGTGCATAACTCATTTGTATTCTGATTGTGGGGAAAATAATTAAGCGCCAGCATCTCTGTCCGAGCTTTAAAAATATTTGAAATGGTCCTGCAGTCGTATTGGTCATTGAAGAAGTTGCCTTCCATCAAGTTGTGGTTTAGTTGGCTGTAGGTGTTGCGAGTTTGACTTGTTAGTGCAGAGACTTCAAAGCTATCGATTGCTTGTAGAAGGTCACGTTGGGCGATGCTCCAAGTATCGGGCCGCGACAGATCCAGGTTGATTCCAAAGTCCCGAGCAAGGCCTTCCCATGATTTGAAAAATTGCGCTCTTCCCTCCTAAAGTGTTTTCACAACTAGACAGGGCAGCCTATTCTCCTCCATTTTTATTATTTTGTTTATGTATCGAAAATGTGTTTCTAGAGTTTGTAGATACATTTCTGGAAGTCCTGTCTCTAGATGAATGGCATTAGTAGGCGAGTTTTGTGGGAGATAAAACACTCTTTTAACAAAGTACCGCAATAATTTTTCGACGTCTTCGTATTTGGCATATCCCCAGACTTCTGCTCCATAACACATAATTGCTTTTGATGTTGCCTCAAACATTCTGTATTTCGTACTTGAGTTTATGTTGTTTTTCCAATAAAGTGATCTCCAGGTGCTGCTGATTGCTGTTTTCGAGTCTCTTAGCTTTTGTTCCAGGTGCTTGGCAAAAGACATATTGGAGGATAATGTTACTCCAAGATTCTTAAATTCTTTGACCACCTCTAAGCGAGTGCCATTTAAACTCCACTCTTCCAATTTCGCTAGGTGCCCTCTGCCTGCTCGAACTACCATTACTTTTGACTTGGAAGTATTGATCCTAAGGCTCCACTTTTGGCAATAGGCATGTGCGGCATCAATCATTTTCTGCATATCTTGTGGGCTATCGGCAAACAACACCATGTCGTCAGCGTACATTAGAATCTTTAGGTTCATCTCTCCAAATTGTACTCCCCCTGGTAGCTCTGTCGATATATCATCCACAAATAAAGCGAAAAGCAATGGACTCAGTAAACAACCTTGTTTTACTCCGAGATTTTTTTGAAACCATTCCGATAGAGTATTGTCATCCCACACTGCAGTCTCATTATCAGTATATTAGCTTCGCAATAAATTGGTTCATCTATAAATATGTAGACCAACTCTCATAGGCATCATGGTCTTCGAAAATTTGATCTGCTGGGTAGGCAGTAATACCAATCCTTTCCCCTTTTTTAGCTGGACGCACAATTGATTTATTTGTATTTCTTGGGTTTGTTGCGCTCGATTCTCAATTTTCATCAGCTCAATTTCTTGAAAGTGGGCGTGGCATTATGCACGACATGTGTACATACAAATACACTACATATGCTATCACATTACCTAGCTTGTAATGCGCTTCCGTTTTAACGGAGGTAATTTACTGATGATGTTGCTTGATGCTTGATGCTGAGGCAAAGGCAAAGGCGCCGCCGCAGCCATCGTTTTTTTTTTTCGGCTCATTTGTGAACGCTTAAGGTCGTTGTGAATGCCGGGGATGCCAGTTGCGGTGAGGTAAGGTAAGCTGAAGGCAGGTTCAGGCCAATCCAGCCTGCAATTACACTTCCGCTACGAAAAACAAAACCAGCAACACACACATCCAAAAAAAACAACAGCAACAACAACACCAAACGAAATGAAACAAAACGAAACCCAAGTCGCTCTGCTCATTCATGGCGACTCAGACTGAGCGTCTCAGCGGCTTGGCGGCGGCTCATTCACAGATCGAGCAGCAGCAGCGACGTTCCATTCATTCATTCATGTTGATTGCCACCTTTGGGCTTTTGGGCCGCATCGTCTCTGCCTCATGCCTCACGGCAGCCGCTTACCAAGCTTCCCCAGCTTCCCCATCTTCCTCATCTTGGGCTCCAATGATTAGTCTGTGCTAATGAACAGGCGGCGGCAGCTACCTAGCGCAAAAAACTTTATATGTATTCATATTAAGTGTATAAAAAAAAAGCCCACAAAGGCAGCAAACAAACAGAAATCAAATCCAATTTATGTTTTCAACATTAATCATCATTTTTTGGGCCATTCTGCTGCATGGCGTGAAATAGTTTTTATGCGCCGTTTTTACGGAACGAAAACGAAGACGGACTTGGAGCTGGCCATGGTGCGAATTGGAGTCGGAGAGGAGCACATAAGAATAGGTGTCAATGTCTAATTTGATGGGAAATGCAATGACTAGAATGCATTAGCATTAATGATGTGGGAATCTAGAACAGAGTCTGGCGTTGTACTTAAGACTGGAAGTCATATCGGAACAGTTTAACCTTGGCCACATTCAAATCTGGAATTCATCTGATTTCTACATTATTTTATTTCGTTGAGATCTTTGGACAGTGCTTGTTATACATTTCATGGAAATGTGTCTTATCACAAATCATTTTTTCCGAATAAAAATTTTTGGCCTCTGCCCGTGGTGTTGTCAGTCTGAAGATAGAACAAGTACGATGACTGCAAATCATTGTATTATCTTTGAATGAGACCAAAAAGCCAAGGCTACAAATATATTTAACGGCCCACTCACATATCGTCCAAGGTTATCAAGGTCCAAGGTTATTCGGGTGCAGTCCCAAAACAATTGTGCCACTAGGGCATCTCAGCAGCCCTGATAGTCAAATTGAAATTTTTCGCAAAGTTCTAGAGATTCGGAATCCTTAAGAATATTGAAACCAGCGGGACCAATGATATATTCGGGATGGAACAAGAAAAATCAAGTAAGAAAGTCGTACAAGCCCGACTATAATATACGCTGTACTTCCCAAACTTTGTGTTAGGGACCAGTGCTGCCCATAATTGTTGTTTTCCTTATAATTCGACTATCGATCATTCGATTTTTACCATTCCTTCGGCGGATTGATAAAGAATCCCGACGACTACATATGTCCAGAAGGTACGTACCTTCTATCTATAAAATTGCCGGAGATATGACGTTTTTTTTATGAATGTTGTTTTTAATTGCTGGGGCTTGATATGCCTGCAAGTATAAAAAAAGAGTGGGCGTCGTGGAACACCCGGTATGAGCGAAGCTCTTAACGAGGGATAACTCGAAATTTGACCTTTTAATGACATTTTTAGGAATCCTACATTGATTTTTGAACTGCTATGATTTTATAGTATCAAACTATTTCGCATTCTTTTGATGCATGTGAAGGTGCTGAAAGTTGTTCGGGGCTACTCCAGATTCTACGATCTTTTGGAGACTATCATTCGTCCCTTCCGGCATTCCTCCCTTCAAAAACTCGTGCACAAAAAGGTCGATGTTTTGCTCACTGTTTAGTCACTGTTTAAGTCGCGGTTTTAGTCACTGTTTTGGTCACTGTATTCGCCACTATATAAGTCACTATTTTGGTCACTGTTTAAGTCACTGTTTCGGTCCCTGATTTATCACTATATTAGTCACTGTTTAGGTCACTGTTTTGGTCACTGCTTTGGTCACAGTTTCAGTCACTGTTTCGCTGTTTTGGTCACTGTTTTGGTCACTGTTTCGCTGTTTTGGTCACTGTTTCGGTCACTGTTTTGGTCACTGTTTCGGTCACTGTTTCCGTCACTGTTTGCACACTGTTTGGTCACTGTTTTGGTAACCGGAAATCCACCACCACCACCTACCCAGTCACAACCCAGCTGCTACTATGGCTGTCTTGCAAAGACCAAAGCTGTTGACTTTACAAAGTCAAAAGTGTAGCCAAAAAAATCTATCGCAAACGATTGACTGTTTTCTGGACTTGCCCCCCAGTCGACCGTCCTTAAAAGAGCTTCGCTCTAAAAACATATTTCCATATGCTTTCCTCTCTGAGATCTGTTTTTCATGGAATTTTATAGGTCGGGTGCTTTCTTGTTCAACTGTAAATTTATATTTGTCTTCGGTAGTTAAAAGTTGTTTTTTTTCGACTCTAGCAAAGCTGCTATTTTGGAAAGCTGGCTACGCCCTTCGACTTACTCCTTTTTTGGAGCAGCTGTATGATATAGTCATCCAACTTTGATCGCAAGCATAAAAGATTGTCCCTTAAGAGGACTAAGACTCGGTCTATCTCCCACATGAAATTTCGGTAAACTATCGAGAAATAAAAGTCCCTATGTATGCAGATGATACTGCACACCTACTGTACTAGATTGTAAACTCTGGAAAAATGGCTTTCGGAGGGTGAAGAGACCAGTAAATATATATACGCACGATTTAAGTATCATTTATAAGATCAGCTGAAGGAAGCAAAAACATCTATTGATAGCACCTGATAATGCCTTCTCAGCTAGCTATTTGCGCTGCTTCTTGTGTAAGACCATGTCACAAGAAGATAATACAATGATTTGCAGTCATCATACTTGCTAATGCGTTCTAGTCAATGCAATTCCCATTAAACTAGGCCCATTGACAGGCCTATTCTTATGTGCTCTTCTCCGACTCCAATTTGCAGCATGGCCAGCTCCAAACCATCGTATCTACGCCACTGCCGCTACGTTTTGAAAAGTAAACCGATCTCAGTTCGGTTTCTTTTCTTCTTATTTGGCCCGATATTTCTATCACAACCGTTTGACGGTCTCGGCCGCTGCTATTAATGCCCGCCACTCGCCTCTGTCTTGAGCGAGCTGGCACCAGTTGTTCAGTTTAAGCGCCTTTATATCTTCCAGCACCTGTTTTTCCCAACTAAGTTTCGGTCGTTTGCTGTTTGCCAATCGTTTTATTTTTGCCAAACCATGGGCCAAACGAAATCGGCACGAGAGAATCAAGCGAAACGATCGAAAATGGAACATTCGGAAATATGAGAGGCTTTTCTTTTGGCTGGCACTGCCAATTTCAAGAGACATTTAACAAAAAAAATTATTTTTTATTCAGTTAAAGACTTAAATTCAATTCCAATTACATAAATAAGTTATAAATTGATCACAGAATTAAGGAAAATTAACTGAATGTACACTTGGCATTCCCATTTTGTTTCAAAACGAGGTTTCTGTGGCTGGAAGTATTCAAGGGCCATGAATTAACCAAGGTAGAATCACTGTAAGTCAGTAATTGAGAATTGGGGGTTTGAAGAACAGATTCGTTTTTCGTTGCACACTTTTTGGTGATAGCACCGATGGTGTAGAAAGCCGGCAGGCGTTTTTTCTGAGTGTAGTTGGATATTTTTCCGGTCCAAAAGCGGTTCTCAAATATATTTAATAAGTCCAATAAAGGGCTTGGAGCCATGTCTCATAAATTATTATGCTTTGAATCTAACCACCACTTTGATTAAAATCAAAATAGGTCGCTAAAACCCATGTTCATATACAAAATCGGAATGGCTCGCCGTGATGTTATAAATAGGGAAATAGGGAAACCATTAAACCAACAATAAATACCTCGGAATTAAAAAAAAATGAATTTAAAATAGTTGCCGCAACAACAAAGATACATAGTTGGATTCCCAAGTGCTGGGACCTTCACCAGGAAACGCAGATACTACCAGTTAGGAGCCACAATAAGGTCCTAACCAGACAATATCGCATCGGATGCCAACATAACTCCCATCCCAACCACACATGAACCACCAGTACTATGTCACGCAGGAACCTACCAATTCGCTACGACTTAAGAGTTGATATGTCGGCGGTTAAACTCCTGCTAGGTGATGGAGACTTGACAACCGCGGCAAGTACCGCAGCCAAGTAGAAAGCTCATTCAAACATAGTAGCCGAAACCATTGAAGGCTACCAAGACAACATTGTCCTTGGGGGCAAGCCACACCTTATATATATTGTCTCAACTACGCTCCGGGAAGAGCAGCTTCCTCAACAACTACTTGGCCCGCATACACCCCGAAATCACGGATGAATGTCCAAAGTGCGGCCTATGCCCGCACGACACTGTGCACCTTTTCAAATGTTCCCAAGCACCCACTGTCCTCACACCTCTAGATCTTTGGACCAATCCAGTCGAGGTTGCTTCCTTCCTCGACCTGGATAGGGAATAGTTTCAACATCTCCTTCTAATCTTTACCCTACTCTTTCCTTTATTTTCTTTTTCTATGTACGGATCAACCCACCAGCCGTTACAACAACAAAGATACATTGAACAACCTTCAAACCCTTTAAATGGAGCATAATAACAATCAGGAATTTTGCTTTCTAGCAATCCTCAAGTTGTTCTCCGGGTCGTTGTATAAATAGGAATTTGCAATTGGCTTGATGGTGTGACAGTATTTGAAGCGAACTGATGAGACTTTGCCGGAAGGCGGTCGAAACATTCTTTCTACGCAACCACTGCTGCTGTTCATATGTAATCTTTGTTGATTTTCTCATGATTATTGAATTATAATCAAACCTCGATCTTGAGCCGGCTAACAACCACTTTGACTAAAATCCAAAAAGGTTGTTAAAACCCATATTTATATGCTTTGAATCTTAAATTCAATATTTTAGTTAGTAATATGATGTTAGAGTTTTGACTGGTTCGAGACCGTATGTGAACCGTATTTCAAATGGTGGTTGAAAAGTAGTTGAGGGACATAGTTCATAAGTTATTTAAGCTAAGATCCTGAATGTATGTATATTTCCAGCAGCTTTAAAGTTGATTGTAAAACTCGCTCATGACTTTATCGAAAATACTTAGGCTTCCTTTTCACTGCTCGACATATGAGACATGATAGTAAAGAAGGCCTACATGTTGGTTGTTATAAATGTGAAAAGCTTTTCAAATTCATAGGTGAAACAAGATGAAGTGCAGGCCTACTAAGTAGATTATTATGTCTCATGTGTCGAAGCCTTATTTCAGTAGGTGTTATGTGAAGGAGGATATTACTTGGGACGGGTTTGAATCTTTTGATGAATTCCGGAGGCTTAACTAACAAATAACGCTTCATTGATGAAAGTTCAGGTAATTCGAATGCATTGTACTGCATTCCGGTAGCATTACTAACCTGTTCCGATCAGTCAGGTAGAACTGGGTGTGTTTTTTTTTTTTGGTTTTTGGAGCGGGGGAGGGGGAATGGACCACTTGAAAAGCAATTTTCAAAATTTATTTTCCATTTATTGCTTTATTTACTTGTTTTCTTCTTCTTCTTCCTCTGATTCTTTCCACCTTTTCAGTGTGGCCCAATCCTCGTCTATCTGCTTATGCGATTAGAGAGCTGCCCTGTGGCCAGGGCCCAAAGGAGCTCGAGGAGCGCGCTCGCTGCTCGATGTGTGTTTATTTGTTTTGGGCCCCAGACCTTTTGTTGGACAGAGAAAAGGAAAAGGGGACCTTGGTCTTGGTCTGGGTCTCTCTCAATGGGCTTGGGACAACAATCGAAAGTAATAATGAAAAAAAAAAAAACGGCGAGGAGAGGAACAAAACGAAACCCATGCCCAATCCCTTTTTGGTCGTTGGTCGACGACACTTGCCTTGATTTTTATTATGCTGGGCTTTTCCACTGCACATTTTCGCTGGGCCTCTGCCTCTCCGTGTCTTTTGATTTATTGTTAGCAGGAATGAATGCTCTGTGGGTCTAGGCAGGCAATGGCAACAACTCAGCGGGCCACATTGTTGCAATCTCTGGCTCTCTCTCTCTTGCTCTCTCTGTGTCTCTTGGCCTGTTGCATTCTTAGCCAAGAAATGTGCGTGTGTGTGTGTGCCAACTAGTTCTCAATGTGTGTGTTGGTTTCTATTCTGGTACACAGAGTTGTAGACAGTTCATTAATGTTATCAACAAGCAAAAGGGGAATGGGCCCTTCTTCGTCTTCGTCTGCCACTCCCCCACTCCTCACTCCTGCAGCGTCGTTGTAGGTAACTTGTTGCTGCTGCTGCTGCTGCCGCCTGGTTTGTGTCCCAGCTAAGCATTTTCTGATTTTGCGGCACTTGTTTTAACGGCAATTGACAGCAGCAGCGGGCAGCCAAAAAAGGACATGGACTTTCAACTAGTCAACCAGCCAAACTTGTCAACTAACTAGGGGCACACACATTTATGGTACTCGGTTGACCAGATGAACTACTTTCAAGTTTACCGTTACTTCTTCAACTCACCTGTGAGCGCGACGAGTAAGTGCAGGCAGGGCAATCGTAACGGTGGATTCTCGCTCCGATCACTGCGGCAACATTCTTGCGATTCGGTCGAGCACAATCTAAATAAACCAGAAACCTATTAACGCTTTTATGACACTTTGGCGTCCACATCCGTTGGTCACATTTCCGAAAGGTTGTTGCTTGCCGGTTGCCGCTTTAAAAATACATTTTTGATTTCATTTTTTGTGGGATTTTTTGGCACGCACTTTTCAAAAATATTTTCAAATATTTCTCGCACTCACAAACAAACAACAAACAAAACAAAAAGAGTGGAATAAATTCGAATGATTAGCGAAATGCACACGACAAAACGTCTTTTCCCTTCGCAGCGGATGTTCTCTGTCCAGAGCGCTCGCACAACCTGTCAGCCTCGCGTCACGAAGCAAACTGACTCGAAGCCGACGACGACGACGAATCGGCGGCCGGTCGTTTCAGTTAGCAGCCGAAGCCGAGGCGTTCGTGTGGAAGCTGTTGCATCGTGCCTCCTCCATCCCCCCCACCCGAAAAAGAAACACGTGCCAATAAATTTGATTTTGTTTTATTCACTTAACAGTTTTTCGTTCGTTTATTATTATGTTGTTGTTGTTTTTTTTTATTGTTTTATACATGCTTCATACAATCATACATAAGAATGTATTTAGTTAAATATTTCGAGTAGGTAATGTTTCATTTTAGATGTTATGTTAATTTTCAAAAATTTGTCAAAGCTCAGCCAAATTCTACACTGGGGTTTTCCAACAATACAAAATGAATGAAAAAAAAGAACACGGAAAAGGGAAAATATTAAAAAAAAAAAAACTAAAATTAACATTAAACGTTTTTGCTATTTGAGCATTTGTTGTTGTTGCTGTTGGCTAGTATGTGTTGTTTTTGTTGTTCTTCTTCTTCTTGTCCGAGTTAGTAGTTCCAGGCCTTAACATTCTACATGGCCATTCGATGCTGTTTTTGTTGTTCTTCAAACCATTTAAATTAGTTGAATTTGAAACTTAATATTAGAAATTATTAGTGCTCCTCTTCTTAGGTTTCTTCTATTATGATTATATAGAAAAAGTTGGTTTTTTTTTTTGTTTTTTAGTCAATTAAAAAGCTAATTTCTGTTGCCATTTCTTGTGTCGATCTTAAACAACTGGCGGTTCGGTGCCTCCCTGGTATTCTTCCTTACTAAACAAAAGGGAAGAGAAAACAAAAAAGAAAGCAAATAAAAATTAAGATAATAAATGAGGAGTAAACCTATAATTAAATTATTAAACTAAACCCAAGTTAATGGAGAGGGAAAAAGAGTCATGAATAAATGCGAATGATCTGCCGGCAAATGAAAATGTTTGGCCCCCCCTGTGAAACTAAACCGCAGCTGGCATTAAGATGTGGATGAGAAATTTGTTTAAATTTACAGTAAAATAATTAAACTAAGAACAACAAATGGCCCAAATGGGCCAAGCCGAGCTACTCTTAACCTCTTGGCTGGTGTGCTTCTACAGCAGGGGCAGGCACATTGCTATCTCGTGTGCATAGGAAAAATCTAAAAGCAGCGCTGCTCCGACACACACAGTATAAGCTCCACAAGCGCCGATGCGCCGCTACGTAGTCGTTGTTACTGAAATTGAGAGCAATTTTTGCGCTCAATCTTGCCTGCCTCTGTTATACAGCTTAACGTCGCATCCAAACGGCAAACCAAACGGCTCGGCCGAAGTTTTGTATACCCTTGCAGTTTGTTTTTCTAAATAAAACTACTTTTCGGACCTTACTTTTCTATAGGAGCTATTCTATATAGATGCCCGATTTCGACCAAATTTATTGGAATCATGGAAAAGCATAACAAATTGTTAAATACGAAATTTGTAGGCGATCCCAATTAAAACCAAAAAGTTTTTCTCACTAGATCTTCTTTTTCGATCGATCATTCATACTGCAGCTATATGCTATAGTTATCCGATTTTGACAAAACGTTGTGGAATTGTGTAAAAGTATATAAAATAAATATATGCCAACGTAAGGAACGTTTCCATTGAAAACAAAAAAGTTTTTCTCACTAGAACTAGTTTTTCGACCGATCGTTCCTATGGCAGCTATAAGCTATAGTCATCCGATTTTGGCCAAACTTTGTAGAATTGTGTAGAAGCATATAAATCGAATACAAGCCTATTTTGAGGACATTCCCATTGAAAACAAAAAAGTTTTTCTCAACTAAGACTACTTTTCAGGCGATACTTTTCTATGACAGCTATACTATATAGATGACCGATTTCGACCAAATTTGGTGGAATCATTGAAAAGCATAGTAAACTAAGAAATACGAAGTATGGAGGCGTTTCCATTAAAAACACAAAAGTTTTTCTCACTTAAACTAGTTTTTCGACCGATCGCATGCTATAGTCTTCCGATCCGGCCGGTTCCGACAAATGTGCAGCGTATTTGTACCAGAAGACAGCTCGTCATGCTGGTCGGAGATGCTTCCTTTAAAAAATTTATAAAAAAAAACCTCTGCAAGGGTATAAAAAGCATTTTATATCCTATACCCTTGAAAATCATAAGAAATAGCGGGCGTCGTGAAACGCTCGGTACGAGCGAAGCTCTTTATATTTTCCAAATTAACCAAAGAATTTGTTGCTGAATTTCCCAATTTCATCATTTATTGACAATGTTTTTAGGAATCTAACGTTGATTTTTGAACTACTATGAAATCATAGAGGCCTGTGGAATGGAATTGTTCCCCTTTCCGAGTGAAATATAAATTGATTGTCTTTTCGAATGAACGGGCGTGTTCACCAGCACACACCAATCATCAACAATCACAAAAAAGTGTTTGGCTGCTGGTGAACGGTTTTTGATAGAATTTGCAGCCAATAAAAAAAATAATAAAATATAAATAACATCAAGTACAACCCATTACATTGGATGTGACTGTCGTCAAAAACGCCGATATGGCGAAATTTCGACCTCTTCGGTGGCGACTTGGTTGTCTCTGGTTGTCCCAGATTGGCAACTTGTAAGCGAACAGGAGAACGCCTTGCAGATGCTCTCCATTGAGGAGTTTCATGCGGCCAGGTTTGAGGAATCAACTGGGGGGCCTTCTTGCAGCTCCATAAAACGACTCGGAGGAAAGCTCTCTTCCAACAGATTTGGATGAGATGCAGTGCACGAACACTAGAGACATTGCACTGGGAACTTATATAGTGCACATGCTGCAGGAGGATTGGCCGTGTGCCATTGAGGTGATCAATAAGTTCCAGCAGCAGCGTATACCAAATGTCAGTGAAGATGTTCAGCTCTTGATCATGCTGGAGGTGCTGCAGGCCATACCGGAGGAGGCACAAGTCACACACCTCGGTGAAGCGAGTCATCTTTAGGGCAGAGCTGGGCAAGCGGGTGCCGGTGGCGTGGCAGACATGCGAGACGTATTTAAAGCTGCAAATGGGACGCAGTGAATGGGACGCGGTGTGCGTGGGTGTGGGCACCTGGATTAAGAACATTGGCTACTCCTTTGAGGACTTTTTGGTATGTCGAAACGGTAATTTACTGATGAGAAGGACACCCGTTTTGCCAACATCCAAACTGCAAAAAGCAAAGACCATTTCTTTCCCCATTTTTGTTTTAATTTTCACAAAATTAATTCTTTGTTTATTGCTGTCAGCTGTTTGCTATCGATAACAATCACAAATCAAATCAATCTAACAAAGAAATACTTTGATGGATTTACATCTAACACAATCACGAAAATAAGCAATCATGATTGCACATCACGCCCGTTCACCAGCAAAATCTAACAAAATTAGTCGATTTTTGGTCATTGATTTATGCTGGTGTTCGAATCGTTTCCAAATTTGAATTAAGCTTTAAGGCAGCCTTGACAATTTCGATCAGCACTGCGCATGCGTTGATGCGGAATTGCGAACAGCTCGGTTTCATTTCGATCGTTTTGCTTCGGTTACATGCATTTTCGGAGGTGCAGGTAAGAAACAAAAGATTATTAATCAAATTGTACGCTCGTTATATCTTAGGATACTTTAAAATTTCGACAATATTTGACGCGTTAAAAAAAAAATTGACATTTACTTTTCATTCCACTGACTTTTAGGCAAAACTTTTGAAACGGGAACAGCTTCCAATTCCGATTCCGCATGGTCTGATCGAAATCGAAAACGGGAATTGGCCTAATAATTAAGTTGCTGTTTTGGCCACTGGTTTAGTCACTGTCTAAGTCACTGTTTTAATTACGGTTTTGGTCACTGTTTTGATCACTGCTTCGGTCACTGTTTTGGTCACTGTTTTGTTCATTGTTTTGGTCACTGTTTCGGTCACTGTTTTGGTCACTGTTTTGGTCACTCTTTTGATTACTGGTTCGGTCACTGTTTCGTTCACTGTTTTGGTCACTATTTTGATGACAGTTTCGGTCACTGTTTCGGTTGGTCACTGTTTTGGTCACTGTTTTAGTCACTGTTCCAATCACTGTTGTGGTCACTGTTTTGGTCATTACTTCGGTCACTGTTTTGGTCACTGCTAATCCACCAGCACCACCAAACCTCTCACAATCCATCTGCTGCTAAGTCTGTCTTACAAAGAACAAAGCTTCTGACTTTGCAAAGTCAAAAGCGTAGCCAATGAAATCTATCGCACAGACAATCGTTTTTTGGATTTGCTTCTGGCTTCTGTCTGATATTGTTGTCTTCCGAGTGTTTTGCGCGCATACTGCAAACAGTTTTGACAATGCAGGCATGGGAAGGCTGCCGTTTTCGAACAGTTCAGTAGGCTTTGATCGCTGATGATTGAGAGTGGTGACTCATGAAACAGCTGTACGATCTACCAGGCTTCTTTGTGGTGTTGTGAGACTCTGCTTAAAGTTATGCCTACGCCTAGCATGACCTTGAGCCGGCTAAAAACTGCAGGAAAACCATTTACTATAGAATATGGAATCTTAAGTAATAAAACCACCAATACTTTGCAAACCGTCAATTCTGTGTTCCTCTAACTCAGTGGGCCGTAATCGAGAGCAGTCTTTTTAAGAGTTCGCACGGTCGCCAACTACTCGACTAATCGGTTGAGGACTTGTTTCACAGTCAATTTAGTAGGTATATTTCTGCTGGAAAATCGGGCCAGAAGGAAATCAAGATGTGGTAATATAAAGTTGCGTTTTCTTACAAAGCCCAGTATTACTTATCAGTCGCTCTCATTATTTCCTCATAAACTATATAATCTAGGCCTCTAGAAGTATTCTTGAGAATTGGCAAGGCTATCAAATCTTTGGATCAGTTGAGGTTTGTTTCGTTCTCCGGCAAAAAGTTCGTATTGTATGTAAATATCGTTTCGATTTGCTTGCATTTAATAAGCAACTTTCCAGGAGCGCCTTTCTATCAGTTCTTTCCATCCGTATATAACTATCTAGCATTTCTATCTAAACTCAAATCCCCTTATTATGACCCTTATTATGATCCAATGCCCTACCGAATGTCTTTAGCTGACTGGTGCGCCCTGAGCTTAGTTTAAAAATTGAAGAACAATTCAATTAGCATAACATATGGACATAGTTTGTCTTAGAGTACACGTAATACCTTTAACATATTCGCATTTCCGTTTCGTGCTAGCTACTTGACTAAAAAAAAAAAAGTACACATACATTTTGACTTCTTTAAGAACCTCTAAGTCTAATTGATTATCTAGGTATGTGTGGCTAAGAATTTAACTATACTCTGTATATAATATAGATGTGTATTTGGTTTATTTATATATATTATGATATTTTGCAATGATATGGCACGATAATTAACTTCTGGTTTGGGTGTACACTTTAAGATTATGGTCCGGGAATGGAAACGACGAAATGAAAGACTGTTCCGTAAGGACATGCAAAAGGAAATAACTAAAATAATTTTCAAAGAAAGATTTGCCATGAGGCCATTTTGGGATTCACTAAGTAATTATACTGTGAATTCACACCATTTGTGAACTTAAATTTACCCATGAAAAATTTACGATTATTTTACATTATAGCCTGAACGGTTTTTTGTTATTTCACAGTATTTTGTTCGTGTTTGAGAGATTATTAAGATTTTATACAACCTCAATAAGGAAATTGAAGATTTAAACCTTACTTTCTACTGAAGGAAAGAACAGATTTTCTTATCGAATCATTCCATTCCTTCATTCCATCCTTCTTCCATTACATTTGTCGTAATTTTTAAACTGTAATTTAATTATTTTTAAAAAAAATTTCTTTTTGTATTCAATATTAACTTCTTCACTCACAAAACTGGTCTTCAAAGCGGATAGACGTAATGTTATTTGCTAAGCAAGCTGCATTTGTGCATATTATGGTGTTTGCAGACAAATAGTTTGTACGAATTGTGCAGAATACATATAAAACTATTGGGAATGAATAATTTTTACACGAAATTTAAATATTTTAAGCAAATAGTATTTACAAATATTTAGTCAGTTTAGCTCACAGCTTGTAAAAAACGTTTGCAGAAATATACAGTCCATAGTTAAGGCCCAGACGGACTTACGACGTAACGAGAAGTTTCATACAAAAATTGAGTGAAGAAGAAGCAGGCGTAACGATTTCCTTGCACTTAACATTGTGCACGACGGACTTAAAAAAGTATTCTTGCGCTTAACAGCGCTTAACTGCACATACGTGGACTCTATGTCAATAGGCAGTGGGCCTTGTTTTGCGTTGAGCAGCTGATGCAATATTGTTACCCTACATGCAAGCTATCGATCAGCTGGACTTAACTAAAATAAAATTTTAATTGTGAAAATATGGGAGAATAAACAGAGGTCGCGACCGGTGGACGAAATAAGAAAGTTTTTTCTTGAATAAACTTAACGGTCGCTGCGGGCGCCAGCTGTAGTAAACCGAAAAGCTTCTCAAACTGCCGTTCGGATTCGGCGTTAAACTTAGTCCCTTTCTTTGTGCGAAAAATTAGAAGCACAACCAAGAGATTGAGAGAAGCTCGGATTTGGCCCTTTGGGGCTGTGACAAGTCATTTTACTTTACTAAACAAAGCAACATTAGGGTTGCGCTTTGGATTTTGGCGGTGAGAGACCGGAATGCCATTTGGGATCTATCCCACCCCACCCCCCAAGAAGCATTCGGACTTAAATTTTGTTAACAAGGCTTGGATTGAAGTGGCCGAGCTTGTTCAAAAAGAACTCAATTTTTTGGAAACAGCGCGACTTTTTTGTTAGTTCTGGCCACACTAGGCATACCTTCCACGTTGACACAATATGTGGTGGCGTAAGCTAAATTACTTACGTCGTTAGTCCAAATCGGCACCGGCAAACTTAACCACGTTTTAAATCACGTACCGGAACAGGTAAAAAAAAAAATTTTTTTAGAAGAAAACCGTATTAAATAGAACCGGAACGAAACCGAAACGTTGGTACCGGTACGGTATCGGTTTTTTTAACCTTTTCAGAGGGCAACGTAATTTTGGTCAGATGTTTTTAAGAAAAAGAAGGATCCATAAGATGTCACTTACACGATAATCGACTTGCGAAACATCGCAGCTTGTAAAGGGTGCTTACCCTGTTTACATTGATTGAAATGCTTTACACCAATCATGCTCGAGATGACAGTTCATTGACTGCGATAGGCTATCGCTAAATGGCTCATGATAAATAAAATCAGTGATCTACCGACAATTTTGAGCAGCAATTTTGCTCTAATGGGAGTCGAAATGGTTTAGAGCGAGATGCAGCTTTTGAATTCGCCGAAAGTTTTGCTGCGTGGGCCCGGCAGAATTGTTTTCGGTAGATCAATATTGTTGCTAAGCTTTTGTTTTGGTGCTGTGTTTGATTACTTATAAGTTCAGTAATATAATTAGTCGGGGTGCCCCCGTAGTCACCAATACAAATTAAATAAAAATAGTCTGAAGCAACAACACCACAAAAAACGAAAAAGAACGCCGGCTATTGCCTGGGCGGTATGCTTGTGCTGTCTGATGTACACAAAATCATTACTCGCACACAACACATGCCAATATGTTGCTGTGTTCAATTCTACAAAATGCATAGGAGAGAAAGAGAAGAGACACATAAGAAGTTGTTGTTGTAATTTCGGTATGCGCAGGCTACAATACGCATCGGAATGGCTTTGCTTAAAACAACAACGACTGCGGGCGGTGCGTATATGCTGCGGGCATTCCTCATGTAATCATAAAGTTTTCAATGTTTTACGTAAAATAGTACGTACCGTATCGAAACCAAAAACCGAAATAAATTAAAAAACAGAAATTGAACCTTTTCCGAAACATTTATTTCGGAACGTACCGGTACCTGTACCGGGACCGAAAATCGTTCGGTATTGAACCCTGTTTATACAAGTAGTTTATACAAAAAGACTTCACTATCAATTTATACCAATAGTTTGTATAAATATCTTAAGCAAATTATTTTAAAATTTGATTTCACAAGAACTTTGTGCAAGCAACGGTTGTAAAAATAGAAAGTCACCTTTTCAAACTGCGGTAGTCAAGTCTAGTAATTTTTGAAGCGTTTTCTTTGAATAAATGTATGCTACCAAATTAAAGGGAATTCTAACGAAGAAAACTGAACAACACCCAGTTTTTGTACAAACTATTCTGTCCATTGCAAACTATGACCAAATTACTAGCAGAAATTGTAGCTTTTAAAAATAATTTACACAAATAATATGTACCAGCAGCTCACGTTAATAGTTGTACAAAAAACACAGAGGAACAAAATTACCACTTTTGTGAGGTTTAGCCGTTTCGATCCATAAATCTGGTCCAGTTTTGTCCACTGATTCCAAAACTGGTCTTCAAGATATAGCCACTTTAGCCTATAGCCCAAAGTTTCTTCTATTTTTGCAAATTTTGTTGCATTTATAATGGCTGGATGGACAAAGCTACAGCCTGTTAATCCCAAAAAAATGAATTAAGATTTATGGCAGGACAATTAGATTAATACACAAAATGTGTTTAATTTCTGTACGATGTGTCTAGTGGTTTATTATTGATTGAGGGGTCGAGTGTGCTGATTCCGACGTACATACATTTGTACATCTGTGCAACCAGCACAGAAAGATGCCCATGTGCATTAATAGCTGAGGAAGGAGATACTATCTCCGACATACATAGATAGACAAAAGGACGATGTTCATTCTGAATTATTGGGAGTGTAGCAGTGTGTGGGGCACCAAAGAAGTAAGACCCCACGCTTGATAGTCAATTAAATAAAGTCTATTATATTTGAGTTCAAAATTAGAACAAGAGCTCAGCAGCCGGGTCAGTACCTTGGCAAAATTAATCCTCTGCTTGTGTAGCAATAATGGAGAATGAAACTATTACAAACTATTCTCCACCCCCCATTTGCCTCCGTCTATGCGGTCATCACATCCAAAATAATTGCAAGCATCGTATTCCTGAGCTGTCTATCAGCTAATTCTCGATCCACACACGCTTTCGAAACGCCGCTATCTAAACAAAGAGTGGATTTCGTTCGTGTTGCTGGATACAGAACAAACGAAAACAAAAAATTCCCGGCACATTGTTTTTATAAGAAGTTTGCCAGGAGTTTTTTGATTTCGCGGTGCTGGATACCCGACTTTAGTATCAAACATGACATTAACATTTGATGAATTTGGCTATGAATGGGTTTCATCAGGATTTCATCAAAACTTGAGAACTGTGGATGACAGGGTATCCCGGAAGAAAGTCCCTAAAGTGAAGCTTTTCAGGAATCCAGTAATTCTAGGTTGGTGACAACAATTGGCATGTCGGTCTTTGTACCCACCACACTCAAAAAACTCCACCATCTCCAGTTAAATAATGTGAAAGACTTCGGAAGAAAAGGCAGAATGGGACGACTGCGATGGGAAGCTAGCACAAAACAGAGGCAGCTGACGGGCATTAATAGCAGCAACCGAGACCGTTAGGCAGTTGTGATATATGTACATTAGCATGCACTTTTTGAGGGCAAAATTCAAAATTAGAAACGGTGCCCCCTAGATAGGCTCACCCAGAGAAATGTAGAACGAATCGGCGAGAACGAATTCTTGTTGGTTTTAGTATTTTTCTTATTGGTTTTTTTTATGAAGAAATCTTCTCTACTCCCCCACATCGACAACTAAACACCCAACACCCCCGAGCTCTATACCACCCCGACCGAATCCGTCCCCTTTGTCAAACCGGACCCCTTCCCGCCCACAACCGAGATTTTTTTATGCTTCCAACCAAGAATATCTATTCTTAGAATCGAGAACTTGTTTTTGCTTGCAACCAAGAAGATATATTCTTGATATCAAGAAGACAAATTCTAAGACCAAGAATTCACTTCTCGAAAATCTATTCTTGATTTCAGTATTTTTCTTCTCGGATCCAAGAATATTCGTTCTTGCCGTACTTTAACATTAAATATACTTCATATCAAGAACGATCTTCTTGGTTTTTTTCTCTGAGTGCTCCTTTCGTATTATAGATTATAAAATTTCAAACAAAAAAAAAAAAATCAGTATTAATGGGCGCGACGAGGCCTTAAAGTTTGCTATCAAAATCACACGTAAGCTACATCAAAATTCCAACAATGAAATCATTGCTACATGGGCCGGGTTGTCAATTTGAATTTGGAAGTTTGGCAAGGTATTTAGATTTTGGCTGTCTTAGGCTGTCTTTTTGGTGTTTTGCGCACAAGCTGCCTTTGGAATTCCCAAACAGTTTTGCCATCGCTGGCATCTAGAGGCTGCTCTTTGCATAGACATTTCAGGCTTAAGATTGCTGATGAGTGAGGATTTGGTACCTCATGAAACGCGTCCGATCAACCTGACCACACATTGTTGTGGTGTGTGCCTCTGTTTAAAGTTATGCCAATAGCATAACAAGACCTCGAGTTAGTAAAAACTGCAAGTTTACAGTATAAATACCGCTTTAATGGTCTCATAAAAGCTCATAAAAGATTTTGATAAAAGAAACTCGCCAATTTTGACATGAGGTCTACAGTCGATAGCGTTAAGGTGCTAAGGTCCCGGGTTCAATTCCCAGACAAGGAACGTAAAGTTAACCTTTTTTTTTGGTTGTTATTTAGCAAGTAAAAAAGGTTCTTTAAGCATGCACAAAATGATTGCAACATGACAACCACTGTTCACGATTTAAGAAAAAAGCGGAATTACACTACTTTTGTCAACGAGTGGGCTTGATTTCGGTAGACTTAGACCGATTTTTTTCTTGGTGTGGCAAGGTATTTCGATATCTTCTGGACCATTATGAAACATGTTTCAAATTAAAGTCTTAAGATTAAGATTATTAATCTTATTTTTATACTAATTAGGCAACGGGCATAGTGAGTAATAGTATTATGTCATTGTAACATCCATTTTAGATCACTTAAGCTTTTAATAATTCCCATACATATTTTGTGTATTAATCTAGTTGTCCTGCCATAAATTTTAGCTCATTTTTTTTCGGGATTAACTGGCTGTAAATTTGTTCATCCAGTCGTTAGAAATGCAACAAAATTTGTGAAAATAGAAGAGTCTTTTGGGCAATGTATAGGCTAAAGTGGTTTAGCTCTGTGTGACCTTCATATTTTTTTAGTAGTGAAAATTCTGCAAAATGAATTTTCCGCCATATCTTGAAAACAAGAGGTGATAGCGCCAAACCGGTTTTGGAATAAGTGGACGAAACTAGATCAAAATTATGCATCAAAACGGCTGGACCAAAATGGCTGTTGCCCTGTGTAATATAAGCAATTAGTTTGCACTAGCAGTTTGTATAATTAGTTTGCACAACTAAGAATTTAAGCAAATACAAATCCTTTGCAGTTCTAATATGCAGTGTATGCACACATAAAATAAAGAAACTGATTAGGAAAATCGCTTGTACAAATAATTTGCACAAGTAATTTTATCGATTAAGTTGCATACAAATTGGTTTTTCAAGTAGGCTGACTTATTGATAAAGAAGTTCTGCACATATACAGTAGTTTTTATCAAAGCCTGCACAACTTAATTTTATGACTAGTTTGCAAATGTAGTTCTTACAAATAGGTAACAAAAATAGTTTGTTTGAAAAGTTTTGCGCAAAGAATTTATTGTGCGCACGCAAGTACTCGTATGTCAGTTTGCTCAAATATTTGCTCAGTAATAATGCGGCACAAATTTAGCAATAAATTTCAATTAATAAACTAGCATGCATAGGAGATTCCACAAAAGCGTTGCCCAAACAGATGGTACAAATAATTTGGCACAAATAGCAAACCGAACAGATTGCGTCAAACTTCTCAAACGACACTCACAGGATGTATTCCATCCTTCCACCACATCTCCAAGCAACCCCGTCTCCCTTCCCCATTTACTTATCATAATTAGTTAATGCTTAATTCGGCTTAGATTTCCTCGCGAAACGATGGCGTTTCTGGTGCTGTATGTCTGCATCTAACTAGGCGCCGGCAGCAGACTTAGAAAGATGGGCACAAATGCTGATCTCAGTAAGGCCTTCAGCCACACTGATCCCGCATCCAGCACACGTCCCGCATTGCGCTGCAGCTGGTTAAAATTGGGTCGCGGGTAAATTATGTGCACCGGCGGTGGCTGATCCAGCTCGTCAAAGAAACTGGGATCGTAGCGTACGCCGTTCGCATCGACCTCTTGATAGACCAGACTCGAAGGTTTACCATAGCTATTGCTAATCCCCGGCAGCATGTGCAGTGTGAGAGTTGCGCTAAAGCAGAGTCAATCGATTGGTAGTAATACTTACACGGGACAGGTTTCTACATTGACTCCATTCAGGGCGGACTGGCCGAGGTTCATCTGGCCCACGGCTTCACCCTCGACACCCCATATGCAGCCGTTGAAGTTGTGTGCATAGCGATTGCCAGTGAATTTTGAAATGTCCGGAATGCCACCTGAAGTAAGCGGAGACATTGCAATGCGGCAGCAGCTTATTGAGCTTTCATCTGGGACTTACCAATGAACACATTACCCGGCAGACTGATCTCTTTCTTGTCGGTGGGACGCGTCTCGCCCGAGTGGGAGATGCGATCCACCTCGAGAATGGCCGTGTTGCCATCCCGCTTTCCCAGGACAATATGACGCTCACCATCGTCCACGCGGGTTTCACTATTGCGAATCTCGGTCTCCTCGCCATTCAGGCGAAGCGCGAACTCCACATAGCCATCAACCACAGCCAGGGCGATGAAGTCCTGACCGGTGTACTCCTCGCCAGCTGGCTGGCCCCACCAGTGTAGCAAACCGTTTGGTTTGTGGGTGGAGAAGATCATGGCAACGGAGGAGTATTGTTGCTCTACCTGAGGATCGAACTGGTTGCGGTTGATCTCGAGATAGCCATTGCCCCGGAATGAGGCATTATAGCCCACTTGGATGTCTGCCAGAGGAACGAGAATAGAAATTAAAATATTTGGCCATACCCGACCAACTGCCTCCACTTACGCTCTTCACAGTGCTTGCCACTGTAGCCCAGCGGGCAGGAGCACAGAGCCTGCTTCGCCACCTCACTGCAGGTGCCGCCATTCTCACAGGGATCGCTGGCACAAGGAGGCAGGGCATAGGCCTCATGCTCCTCTTGTTGCTTCTCTTTGACCACAGTCGGTGCCACAGGCAGCTCACTATCGCCATCTGCGTCGCCAATCTCATTCAGCTCACCGCAGTTCTGCACATTGGCCGCATCCTCAATATCCGCCAGCAGGTGGATGGGCTTTTGGCCGGAATACAGGCGGGATACGCAGCCGTCAAAGCCCTCCGTGATGTTTATGTCCTTATTGATCTTGACATTGGCCCGATCATAGCCACCCACGTAGAGCGGCGTCTTTAGTGACAAAGCTCGCGCCGTTCCAGGTGCCTTGGCCCGTTGTTCGGGTGCATCGCCCACACGCAAAAAGCTCTCGCCCACGCGACGCAGCAAGTCGATGCGCGTCCAGCGGTGCAGCGGCAGCGGTTGGGTCGAACGCACAACCACTGGTTTCAGGCGGGCGGCCGTATTGATAATCAGCTCCACGTGGCCATCACGCATTACCAGGGCCAGGTAGTCACCGCTGGGCAGTTTCGATTCGGCAGCATACAGGAGAACTGAGTCCCGCAGACTGGACGGTCGTACCGCCAATGTGATGTTGATGCGCGACACTCGGGGAGTGCTGTGAAGGAGAGGCGCAAGGGTTAGGGAAATACAAAACGGGAGGAGGAGGAGGAGCACTCACCCATAGGCCGCATAGCTGTTGCGCTTGAAGTTCAAACTGTGCTCGTTGAGGTGCTCAATGTACTGGCAACGGTCGCCGGTGCGGTTCAGCGGACACAGACACTCCATATCCAGTTCGGTGTTCTCACAGCGACCAGTTCCGCACACACCGGGCGTACACTGGTTACCCGCAATGGCGCAGTTACGCCCCGTCCAGCCCTGCTGGCACACACAGGAGTAGGCCAACTCCGTTTGACTCTCCAGGCAAATGCCGCCATTGGAGCAGGGATTCTCGTCGCAGGGTTTGCAGCTGGTGATGCCCTCCTTGAACTTGGCATCCTTCATCAGTTCAATGGTGCGGCCCTGCAGTGTCAAGCGGCTGATGCAGCCAACAAAGCCCTTCTGATGAGCGATTGCCCCTGCGGGTAGCAGCTCCCAGCCAGGCACTCCGCCAATATACAGATCCTCGATGAGATCCAGCTGAGGGGTCTGCGACATTGTGGGGAAGGCCACCGGGTGTTGCTCGTCCAGCTCCATGTAGCCGTCGCGACGGGAGCGATGCACTCGCACCGTATGCCACTCATTCAGGTTCATTGGCTCTTCGGAGCGAATTACCATGGGCTTGCCGCCGAAGTCGAAGCTGAACTCGGCATAGCGATCCTTCAGGGACAGGGCTATGTAGTCGCCAGAGCCCCGTGTGTGTCCGTCAAAGAGCAGTAGTCCGTCACCGTTCTCGGGGCGGAAGGTCAGCTCAAAGCTGAACTTGAACGAGGAATCGGGCAGCGTAGTAAAGCTCATGTAGCTGAGTGGCGTCTGGTGGAAATGGGGAATGGCACCGGTTACTACCAGTATGGTGGGATGGTCCACTGTTTCGCCATCGTTGTAGACGGCCGAGCAGATATATTTGCCCGCATCATTGGCCTGCACATCATGGAGCGACAGCTTCTCCTAGAGTCCAAAAAGTATATCAAAATTCTGGCCTGAAGCCTGTCTGTCCACACTTACGCTTAAAAGATCCCGTCCCGACTGTAGTTGGCCGTACTGGCGCGACCAGCGGTAGCTTGGCCGACGACTCTCGTCCGCACCGCAATCCAACTGCGGACGGTCACCCACCTGGGCTCTTACTATCTTAGATCCCATCAGCTCATGGGGCTGCTCGTTGTCGTTGTCGACAGTCAGTTCGTAGGTGGTGGTATATAGGTCGCCCTCGTCCGTCTTGCACTTGCAAACATAGCTGCCCGCTTCGGCAGCGGTGACCCCGGAGATGACCAGGCGATTGCCCGCTTGCTAAATGGTGAAACACACAGCCATTACAGAGATCGCGTGGAAGGAACAATGTGAATGAATACCTGTACGTTCGACGTTAGGGGAGCACCATCGGCTCGCTCCCATATTACATCCGTGTAGCTGTTGTCGGACGAGAAGCATTCCACTTCAGTGGATTGGCCAATGCGCAAATTCGTTGCCTGATGATCTAGTTTGAGGCTATAGTCACGAGACCACGTCGGTTCGGGAGTGGCGACAGGAGGGAGGTACTGTTGCTGAGGCACTACTGCTGGGACCGTACCCGCTGCACCCATGGGACATACACACAGTAAGCAATAAGGACAAGAACCAGACCCAGACCAGTATGATGACGGCGACGAAGACGACGAGTCAGGATGTACGGTGGTACGTTCACAATTGGCGACAATTCACAATTGGGTTAAATGAGGGGCAAGTGCATGTGTGTGTGTGTGTGTGTGTTGTATGTTTGCATAGGAGTGTGGGTGTGTTGTATTGGTGTGTGTGCGTCAGATGAGTGAACGAAATGAGAAAAGGATAGTAAAAAATACACAGAGAAAAAATCAGTTAGCAAAATTACGTGTCAAATATGGGCGTTTAATACATAAAGTGGGCAATATTTTTGGAGCGATAAGTCTCGGATGTAATCGATTGATTTGTCATTTGCAAAATCGGATAATCTTCTTAGCAATTTAATCGTTAAGTGATCGATAGCTTAACGAAATAAATGCAAATTTTTTGATAACTTCTTGACGTATTTTTCGGACAGATGTATCAATTTCCAAGTGCCGTGACTATTAAGCAAGAGCTTAATAGGGTAGAACAACCGCGAGGTCATCCAAACTTCCTATAACGAACTAAACTTTGGTTTAAAACATTTGACAACCCAGACCTGATTTAGCGTCTGGTCTCCTCATTACGACAGGTAACAGGACCTTACAGATAGAGTTGAGAAACGATCTTGTATGAAATCGATATCTACAAGGGATGCCGACATTACTTTTCACGGTGGAATGCTATCACAGCCTTTTCCAGTCCTGAGCTGCGTTCGGCAGGGATGTGCTCTGTCGCCCATTTTGTTTATAATGGTGGTTGCAGACGTGTTCGCTACAATGCAACCTGCTCCCAACAACAGCGGCATTGGGTGGTCAATGACTACAAGATTGCGGCATCTTGACTATACAGACGATATATGCCTCCTGTCAAATAGGCTAAGCGACCTGGCTAATACACTAGCCCACCTTGACACCTCAGCTAAATCGACAGGCCTCAAAATCAACACGAAGAAGACAAAAGCGCTCAGCATCCGTTCCGGACAATCCCAGGCTCTGGTTTTGGACGAAGAGCCAATTGAGCAAGTTGAGCAATTCAGCTACCTGGGAAGAGTAGTCGCTGTTGATGGAGGGACGGAGCTCGATGTGGATGTGCGCCTTCAAAAGGCTAAAGGTGCCTATGGGATGCTGTCAGCTGTTTGGCGTTGCTCGACCTATCCACACTGGCTCAGAATCAGGTTCTTCAAGTCCAACGTAGTGCCAGTGCTCTTATACGGTTCTTCCACTTGGAAAATTACAGCTTCCATAGTGGCGAAACTCCAAACATTTGTAAACCGTTGCCTGCGACGCATCTACTGCATATTCTGGCCTGAGAGAATGCGGAACTCTGACCTACTTAAACGAGCGAATATGGAGAGTGTCGACACCATAATTCGCAGGATGTTGCTTCTGCTGACCAGATGATTGTTGCTGCTGCTGACTTCACAGAGAAAAAAAAGGATACGCAAAAGTATCCATTGGATGATTTTCCGTATACATTTGGACTGGATATGTCTTGAATATCCTAATGGAACTGAAAATTCATCCAAAGGCTATGAAAAATGATCATCCCTTGGATGATTTTTCAGCTCTGTTGGATGATAAAAGGATATTAAAGAAATATCCAGTCCAAATGGATATTTTTTGGATTTTTTTTTCTGTGTAGGGCTGAAGCATTGCCGAAACGCACGCTGAATCGGTGGTGTTAGCATATGAGGAAGCAACTGCTGAGTTGGCTGGATTGGTTGCTGCTGTTGAGTTTAAAAATCTTCAGGTAGATGCATTTTGAGCGTCTCAACATATCTTTTCCTCGTTCCTGCGTGTCTGACAGGAATTATAGGCTTCGAGGCAATTTTACTGGCTTCTTCATTTGAATGGTATCGAATACGGTCCCAAAACTTTGCACAAGCCGTCTTATATGTCTTAACAATCGGATTCACTCTCAGATCCTCTCTAATCGTGAGATTCCTGACATCTGAAGGTGCATCCGTAATGGTCCTTAAGATTTCATTTTGCGCAACCTGAATTCGGTGAAATTGGAACTCACAAATAAGAGAAACCCCAAACTGGAATTACATACTGACAAATCGGACAGCTTAGCTCCTTATAAAGGATAACTTTCATATTTAGTGGAAGCTTACTGTCGCCAAAGATCAACCAGTTTAGTTTTTTGGCACTATTTTGCAGTTTTCCAACAGTAGACGTTACGTGTTGAGTAAATAGCAATTTCTTGAATAAATGCCAACTTTGAGGAAATTTCCATTGAAAACAAACAAGTTTTTCTAACTAAAACTACTCTTCAGAATCTACTTTTCTATGACAGTTATACTATATAAATGTCCGATTTCGATTAAACTTAGTGGAATCATGGAAGGACTTCGTGCAAAGTTTGGTGAAGATAGCTTTCAAACTGACGGAGGAGATAGCATAGAAACAGACAGACGGACAGCTCGTCGTGCTGCTTTCTACAAAAATCCGTTACAAACATCCGTACAATTTTATAATACCCTCTGCAAGGGAATAAAATAGGATCGATATACTGACAAGTTACGGCCTATTACTCATAAGAGCTATTCTAAGCTCTAAAATAACCACATATTTTAACTCAGCTCTGCACACATAAAACACAGAAAAAATTTATGAGAACCAGTCTTGGTAGGTTTGCTACCATCGCGTTCACTGTTAAGTGCCAAAACTGATCTGTCTGACTGTAGACCAGAGTTGGTCAAGAAGAGCTTTCTTGGGCCAAGCCTCGGCATGCGGCCGACATGCACTCGGCTGGTGAATGGCAAAATGTGCTTGGCCAGGCATGACAAACGCTGCTGGGACAACTATAATAAGGCACCAGGACCGAACTGAGTTCCGAATAAGATTCTGAAACTGGCAATAAAAGCCAACCCTGAGGCATTCGTGGATCTTTAAAGTTCCTGCCTCACAGAGGAAACATTTCCAGAGAGGTGGAAAGTATAACGTCTGGTGTTACTACCAAAGGAAGGTAAAGCCAGCGGAAGATCCACAGCTTATAGGCCACTGTGCGTGCTGGACACAGTCGGAAAAATTCTTGAACGGATCATAAAGGCGTGCCCAGAAGAAGCAGTAGACAAATGGATGTCTACCCTACAATATTGATTCAGAAGAGGACGATCAGCCATAGACGCCATCGGAAAACTATGCGGAATCGCGAACATGGCAATCCAAGGAGAGCCATGGATGTATGGAGTGAAGGAGTACTGTCTGGTGACCACACAGGACATAAAAAATGCCTTAAACTCAACAGGATGGTATCATATCCTGGAAGTTCTTAGCACAATAGTTACGCCGCCTTATTTAGCCGCCATCATAGAAAGCTATTTGAGCGATGAAGTGTTCATGTATGAGACGGACAATAGTGTAAAACGGCAAGTGGTTACAAGAGGGGTACCACAAGGATCTGTCCTTGGTCCAATGCTGTGGAATATAATGCACAATGGCATACTTCGGCTCCAACTGCCAGCCGGAGCAACTATCCTTGGTTTCGCTGATGATATTGCTGTGAACGTGGTAGCAAAACACCTCAGCGATGTGGAGCAGACCAGCAACAGAGCGATTCTGGAGGACAGCAAATGGTTAGAGAGCAAGGGCCTATCGCTAGCTACTAAAAAGACGGAGGCAGTGCTAATTAGCAGCCGTAAGATGGTGGAAACGGCTCATATTATTATAGGGGATACTATAATTATATCCCTCCCCTTTCTTAAGTACCTGGGAATAATGATCGACCATAGGCTTCAGGGACCATTTGGCTTACGCCAGCAAGGAAGCCAGGGGTAAGCGCAGATTAATGGCCAATACTGGAGGACCAAGACATTCAGGGCGTAAACTGTTTGTCGGTGTAGTGAGCACGACCCTACTTTACGGTGCATCGGTCTGGGCACCAGCCACGAGATACCCAACCTATATACGTGCAGCCAACGCGTCTGTGCGCTGAGGGTGTGCTGCGGGTTCCAAACCATCTCTAACGAAGCTGCGCTGGTAGTGGCTGGACTACTCCCGATAGACCTTAAAGCACAGGAAGGTGCTGACCTATACTTAAAAGCGCCAGGAATCCAGGAAGTACGAAGAGCGGAAATACGCAACTTCACAATGAGGAAATGGCAAGAGCGGTGGCAGAGATCGACCAAAGGACGATGGACATTCAAGCTAATCCCCAACATAGGATTATGGCTGGACAGAAGACACGGACTACTTGACGCAATTTTTACGGAACACGGATGTTTGAAGTCCTATCTACATGGGTTCAAACACGAAGACGACCCGTACTGCCCAGACTGTACAGGGCAGTCGGTCTTCCAAGACGCAGAGCACGTATTTTTTGTCTGTCCGACCTTCAATGAAGAACGCTGCTGGTGGGGAGGACACCAGCCGCTGGCAACCTGGTGATTATCATGGTAGAGTCTATAGAAAACTGGCCACGGTAGTCTTTTAAAACAGAAAGATTGCGCAACAATTCACATAGGAGAGAATCTAGATATAAGGAGGCCATTAACAGACATTTACTTGATGGACTTTCAAATCAATTGGAATGTAATATAACAAAATCCTGAAAGATAACTCAAATGGAGTTCAACACTTAGATAAATTTTTAAAGAAGTTTTTCATGTCATCTCCCCTGGTGATATAATAATACTTGATAACTACTTAAGAGTAGGTCCATAGTGTCCCATACTTATAGACTTGATACCGATATTTGAACATTCCGAGCCAAGCATTTGACCACCAATCGATTACTTAAAGCATTTACCGTTCGTCTCATATTGCCCTGTTGTAGAGTAACGTTATTTTTGGTGGGTTTTTTGGTTTTAGAATGTTGTTTCCTAGTTAGACAAACATTTATCGATATATTTATATTTAGCATATAGAGTACACATACACAGAAGGGGCAGGGGGACAGTAGAGTGGTGATATTGATACTAGATCAAAGCTACATTGATTACGACTACTGATCGAATCACACAAATACGATTACATATGGGGGAGTTACAAATGGGGATTGGTTTTTGGTTTCAAATTGTTGGCAATTGTTTGGATTATATTCGAATACTACGAATCTAAAGAACACAAGGGTTACCAGTATACCATAAATAATTTCGTTCATAATTCATTTTGAGCACAAATGGTCACATAAATGTATGTATGTAAGTACAATTATACAAATATATATACTGACGAGTTCTACAATTATTATTGGGTGACAATTTGTGGGTTGAGTTCATTTCTCTATAGTTTGGCTATGTGTGTGAGTGTGTGTTTTGTGTGTGGGGTGGAAATGCGGTGGATTATTTACAATAATTTTTTTTCCTTTAATGTTAGTCGAAAAGCGGGCTTAAGACATGCAAATATACACATACATAAAAGTAAGTACATAGATAGTTTGGATACCATTTTGTTAGGGCGCACCCGAAACCCGTAGACGCTGTAAAGGAGGCGTTAAGCTACCGTTGCGACTTAAAAAATACTAGAAAATAACCCCACAGTTGTTGCAGTTGCTGTAGTTGTTGTTCTGGTTGTAGTTGACTTTGGTGCTGATCATCACAATTGTGTTTTTCGGTTTTTTTTTTGTTTTCGATATTCGTGTTTGACTTAGTTTCGAAATGATCGAAGTAGTGCAAATGGCAAAACTAAAAACAAAGTAACAGTGTAAAGAGGGAAATAGCCAGAAGGAGAGAGAAAGAGAGAGAGAGAGAGAGATAGAGGGAGGAAGAGAGAGTGAGGTGAAAATAAAGCTGTGGAAACATAGTGATAGCAGTGACATTCAATTTGTTTAGACAATTGGCGCCCAACGTGAGGGCCTCGTCTACCCAAGTTGCTTGTCACAGCCGTAGTAAAGTGAGTAAGTGGGTGAGTGGATAAGTTGGAAGGAGAAAAGAAAACTTAAGACCAACCGAAGCTCCTGATAAGCTGCTCCTGTAGATGACGTTTCTGCTTTCGCTGCTGCTTGGGCTGACTCTTCTTCCAGCGCTTAAAACTGCCCCCGTTGGATCCCTTGTTGCCATAGTCCCGTGTACAGTTGAACTCATCCGAATGATCTGTGCAATCGTAGATGCCATCGCACACCATATTGGCCTTGATGCAAGTGTGCGGATGCGACACACACTTGAAGTCACTCGGCTGGCAGGCATACGAAATGGGCGGACGGGTGGCCATGGCTGTGGGCCTGCTGGGCGTGGCCTTGCTGCTCTTGAAATCTGATGGTTTGCCAGCAACAATAGCATCAAATCGATTGTCAACAACTAGTTAAGCTACCCAATTACATGCCATCGTACCCAGGATATATATGTAAGTGCGCCAGGTGCTCTACTTGCTACCAAAACTAGTGCCCAAATAAAGTGCGCTTGTGTGTTGGGAGGGAGGAGTGCGTTCGGGGTAGGTCGGAGTCGAGGGGGCTGGAGGGTTGGAGATTAGCAGAGCGAGCTATTTTTGTTTCTAAGTATCCGTTCTTCGGTTTTATATACAAAAATTCTCTAGATCTAGGGTTAGCCAATACAAAATACTTAGATTTTAGGAAGTACAAATACAAAATTTCAAACAACAAAAAAAAAGTTCACCATCGAAAGGCTGAAAGTTTAAGGTAATATTGGATTAGGCTGCGGTAGCGGTAACACACCTGCACATATATAGAAAACCATGCAAGGGTACTCTTTGACGCTGTGGCCGCCCTTAAACAAATTGAACTTATTTGGTAGGGCTGCTGTGGACAGTTGGTCGGGGGTAGTCGATTGTTGCACAGGTTGGTTGCATTGCATTGCATTTGGTTGTGTTTTGAGTGCTCAACAAATTGGTTTGGGTGTGTCACGCACACAACATTCGAATCAAAATTAACAATATAAATTTTAATGTAATTTTTGTTTTTTTTTTTTTTTTTTTTTTGCACAAGCGCACATGTAAGAGAGAAAGAGAGAGAGAGAGAAAGAGAAAAAGCAGTAAAGAAAGAAAGAAATTAATTAATGTTGACCAGCGCTGACGGCATCAAACTAACAGAAACTGGCAAATCACTCGAACGCTTCTAAGGCAAAGACTTTCAGAGTCCCTACACTTGTTATTTCCTTTTGGCTAATTAACTCATTGAAAGCAAAAATGTGAATTTGAAACAAAAGACCAGTTGATATTAGTTACAATTGTGCAAATTTTGTGCAAGACAATTGAAAGAGAAGTGAAGAGCGAGAAAGAGAAAGGGGCAGGTAGGACGTGTGCAGTGCATTTTGTAAACTTCATTTTCAATTTTACAACATTTACCTAATCACTGAGAGAATTATTCTTTTGTGCAGAGAGTTAAATTAATTAAATTTACAAACACAAACAAAACATTGAACACACACATGGAGGGAGGTGGGCCAACCATAAACCATAAACTAGAGAGCTGGTAAAATTTCAACGCTGCCGTTGGATGTATGTGTATACCCTTGCAAATTACCAGAGAGTTATAACATAAAACTAGCATTTCTGACATTTCTTGAAACTATTTCCATATTTCGCATAACAGACCAAATTCCACACAAAAAATTTACTTTATATGAAAACACTATCAGTCATGCCTAGATTTGCTCTCAAATCGCAAAACTTTTTGAGAAAGGGAAAATGCGAGCATGGCTGTATATTCTTAACATCTTTTGTAGAAAATTTTTCGAATTCGAAAAAGTTGTTTTTCGCTTTGTGATTCACTGCTTTTCATTCAAAGGAGCTAGTACAGTCCATATCCGAGTTTCTTTTCAACTTGTGGTCCGCTTCCATCTTTTAATTCGTTCTTTAGGTCAAAAAAAGTTATGAGTGTGGCTAACACTCACGAGCAGAGCTAGCAAATAACAGTTGACCATTTTTCGTTGTCCAAAAATAACAGCTATTTACGGACCCTTTGAACAAAGAGTCAGAGACGAGCCGTTCTCATCGGCTCTTGAACATTTCGCTCTTTGCCAAACGAACAACGAATGGTTTTGATTCCCTTTTGTTCTATTCATTCGCAGACTGAATTTACGCTAGCGAAAATTATAAAAATTATTTGTGTGTGTGTGTATGTGAGAGTAAGGCGTCTGTTTGGGCTTGTGACTCGCACAAGCCACACACAAACACACAAAAAAAACAAATACAGAAAAAAAATGTTAGAGCGCTCAGTCGGACCGCTCTCTATAAATTGCAAAACAAGAACAGCTCAACTGAAAACAAACATAATGAAAAACGAAGTGTTCTGCTCAGAGCAAGAGCAAGCGTGCATGGGGTTTTTCGGTTTTGTTATTGAGCAGACCGCAGAGGGAAAAACGATCCATTGTAATTTACGAGCTCTGCTCACGAGGCATTGATTTGAAACAACCTGCATAAGTGTACTCCGACTTTCACTTACTTGTGTGTGGGTGTGTGTCGATACTCAGTACTTTATACTCATAGCTCAATTCTGAGTACTAGGTGCGATACCGAGTGGTACTCGATGCACAGTACTCGATACTCAGTACTAGATGTAAATGTAAAATGGCTTGACACAGCCCCAAAGGGCCAAAGACGAGCTTCTCTCAATCTCTTGGCTTGTGCGCTTCTAATTTTCGCACATGAGAAAGGGACCTACAGTTTAACGCCGAATCCGACCGGCAGTTTGAGAAGCTTTTGCATGGCTAATTACTACAAAGCTGGCGCCAACAGCAGAGAGGGGTGACCGGGTGCAAAGTTTATTTAAAGAAACAACTTTTCATTAGATGTTCCGAGGCGGGATCGAACATAGCGGTCGCACACACTAGCTGCTGAGCTACCCGGCCACACACTCAGTACTAGATACTTTGTACTACATACTCTGTACTCAATACTAAGCACTCGACACTAAGTAGTCGAAACGCAGTACTCGATACTCAGTACCCGATACTCAATACTAGATACTTTGTACTCTATGCTCTGAACTCGATACTAAGCACTCGACACTAAGTACTCGATACTCAGTACTCTATACTTTGTACTATATACTCTGAACTCGATTCTAAGCACTCGACACTACGTAGTCGAAACGCAGTACTCGATACTCAGTACTCCATATTCAGAACTCGAACTCAATACTTAGAACTCGATAACTCAGGGGAACCAAATGAATACTTTTGTATGTTGCAGCCTCTTCGATGAAAAATTCTGGTGCAGCTTTGTCAACTGATTACAAAACTGGACTCAGTTTGGCTCCTTCTGCTTTTGTTTTAAAGATTTGTCGGAAAAACGATTTTCTCGAATTTATGGCACTCTAGGAATAATGAAGTCCACTAGGTATAAAAATCTGGATTTATGAGCTATATGCGACAGAGCACATATAATGCATCTTTTTAAAATAAAAAGCGCCATATAAGCATAGCGGAAAGTGCCATAAAATGAGAATAGTCTGACCTTAGAGGCCAATTAGGGCACTTTCCGCTATAAACAAAACTGGATCAGAATTTTTCATCAAAGAGGCTGCATCAAATTGGCTGTTCCCCTGTGTAATTAGTACTTGATGCTCGACACTATGTACTCGCTGGTCGGTACTCTATACTCGATAAATATGGCATGTCAGCGTGATCCGTGACGTTGAAATCAAATTTTAAGCCTACAAAAATATTCCGTTTCGAAATTAAAGATGATTTATTTTGATTTTTGTTCATTTGAAACTTTATTTTCCCAATATTTGAAGTATCAATTTGATATTTAATTGGGTTTTTGGCATTTAAGTACACTAGTTTACACGATTTTAAAACCTCTTCAATTTGATGTCATCTGGAGTTTAAAACGAGAACATAAGTTAAATTCGGCCCTGCCCGACTTCGATATACCCGTAACTCAGGGGAATTAATGTTTAATAGCTTTTCTTTATGTTACTAAACAGAGCATTAACATCAATGTAAGCCAACAGCGCACTGCCATGAGCGCACTGCCCTGAAAAGTAGGCAACGTTTTTTAGAGCCTTTATATCTCTGCCATTTATTATCCGATTTTATGAAAATTTACGAGATTATAGATATTAGATACATAGAAAGTTGTGCAAAATACGAGCTCGATATCATGCGGGGGCAGGTGGGGGCGAACAAACTTGAAACAAACTTGATCTGCGTGCAGACAATACTAGTCTAGCTTTTCTAGTCTCGGAGATCTAGGCGTTCATACGGACGTACAGACGGACGGACGGATATGGCTATATCGATAAAAGAACACTTCTTAATTTGTTATATATTAGTTTTCATCAAACAAGATAGAAAGAATTAAAAAACCGTTTCTTAGTTCAAATAACGGTGTAATTAATGTCTATTTCAAATTTTAAAAAAATTAAACAAAATTATCGATACCTTTTTCAAAAAAATGCAAAAACCGTGATAAAAAATTTTGGAGATTATCTTGAAAGATTTTTTGAAAGATTTTTTAAAACTCTAGATTACAATTTTGACACTTAAATTTGTCGAGGATTAGAAAATCATGAATTATTTGTAAACTAGTGTTATTAATGTTCGGTTCAATCTAATTCTATTCATCATCATATTAATAATGACTTGACCTGAAAAATATCAACTTTACACTCTCTAGTATTAGATTAATACCAACAAATTATACTGATTTCAGTTACAGTTTTATACAGCGCCTATCTAATTGATCTAATTGATTTGCTGTTGTCTTCGCGGAGCTCTTAGGCTTATCACTTTGTAATCCAACATCTAACATTTGTAGACGTGATGGTTTGCATCTATGATATGAATACTGTACTCAGCTTCTCTGCACTCTCTTGGCTTCTTAAACGATATTTAAGTTTAGCCCAAGAGAGAAGGATGTAAGCTTTAATGCCGACTCAAAAATTGTACCAATAAGATCCTATTAGATCGGAGCTAGCTAATGGTTATTTGTTATTTGGCTCAGACTAGATTTGGTTCATAATGTTGTCTCAGTCAATTTGTATTATCTTATGAGTTGATGTCTTTCCTGCTTGATCTGCCTAACATCTTGAACCATTTTCCCAACTGATTTTGATTGTTTGCTTATGACACTGATATAAGTACCTAAACATGTAGCTTTAAACAATTTTATAAACTGATATAAAGTATTATTTTAAATAGACTTTTCTTCCTTTTTTTTTGCAAGGGCATTACATAAGGGGGACAGACAGCAGAACAAGTACGAACGAGTACTATTTGACGACACCCGATACCACATGAAGAGATAAGAATTGTTAAACAAACACAAAGAAAGAAACAAATAGGGAAATAAAAAGAATGTGTTACGATTGTTGTTTTGCTTTACACATGGGTTATGTGTAAAGTTCGTGTTAATCTTTTTTTTTTTTTTTTTGTTTTATTTTTCACTTAGTGCATTTTGCTGGGACTTAAAACGTAGTGTTTTAGAAATGGCAGCCATTTTGGTATTTAACTTAAAATTTAAGATGTAAATTGCTTTAATTGCAAGGGAACAAAAAGTGTTATTGGTTTTTTTTTTTTTAAAACTTAAAATTATAAATTTCAAATTGGCTTTGGCTTTGCGTGGAGGCGGGAAAGTTGGGATGGGGGCTTGGGGCTGGCGCTTAGAGCATGCAGTAACTGTACATAATTTGCGGTTGTGGTTTTTGGCGTGACTGTACATTATGCGAGTGCATCCTGGTTAGCATATTTCCAATACCGTCACCATTTTCATTACTGTTCGGTTTGATTTTTTGTGGCTTGCAAATTGTTATAATTCCTTTGCAATTGCGGATCAGTTACTTATAAGTACATTTACAGTGGTTTCGAATGAATTGTTTGGCTTAGACTTACATTTACAATTGAGTTGAGTTGGTTGTTTTGGTTAGTGGCCCAGGGCCTTGGCTTATATACAGAGTGTGGTGTCATTTATACCCTAGAACGTTTCCATTGTGCCCCGAAATGTGCGTGATAGTATAAGAATAGTGTGGATGTGTGTGTATAGAGTGGAGTTCTGCTCGCATATTTACAGGGTATTCTTGTTCAATTTACAATTTACAAGTGTTTCGTTTTTAGTTGGGTTTTAGGTCGATTTACATTTACGAGTACAAAAGGGGGGAGAGTACATACAGAGCTGTTGATACACATTGAGTAAAATCAGCGAGCGAACTTATGGAATTCAAATTTGCTCGGGGAAGAGAAAGAGAGAGAGAGAGAGTGAGACACTGTTTCATTGCCAACAAAGCCTAATCCTTCATTTTTTGGTATATAGTAGGTATATTTTTTATGGTATTTCGTTTTCTTCGTAATCGCACTTCTTTATGTGTGTGAGAGATAAGAGATATTTCTTGTTTCTTGCTGCCGCACCTGACATCTGACATCTGATCTGACCTAACCAAAGGGGGGATTACTCACGCTGTACATGCAAATCGATATAATTGGCCGACAATTGCTTTCCGGTGGTGAGGTCATAAGAGTTGCAACTGTAGCGACCGGAGTCGTCCGAGCGCAGCCCAGTCAGCTGAAGCACTTGGCTATCCTGACGCACATTGTTTGGCAGTGGTTTGTTGTCTTCGCGATACCAGTGGAACTGCAAGGAGGGGCGAAACGGCCTTAGGACACCTAAAAGGGTGGCGGACAGGGGCAATAACTCACCTGAACGTTGCGCATTTCACCGTGGGACGTTGTCACGCTGCAACGCATCTGAATGCTTTCGCCCTCGCGGCGTTGATGCAGCTGAGATTGTGGCACTTGCTGGTAGTAAGTAGGTGGCTTAACTACCACCTGGGCGGTCTTGGTGATGTTTCCATATACATTGGAGGCCGTGCAGCGATATCCACCGGCATCAGCAGGGGTGATGGCAGTGAAGCGCAAGACGCTTCCTTCGATGCGTACAGAGCTGTGGAACAGTAAAGTTTGTTAATAAACGCGACGATTCTAGTAGATTCTAGTAAATTATGTTCAATGCTTTCAGAGATCTAACGCGATGGCTGATAGATGCGTGTTACAGATCTGGTATTTACAACTTTGTTTTGGAAATTCCTACTTTAACCCCCGCTGGCTTAACAATATTACTCCCAGCTTTTTTCTCGTAAATATTATTTTGATAGTCCATTTAGTTCGTCGTCAGGCAAATGTTGTCTAGAAGGATTTGGTTACCGTTTGCCAATGTTATCCGCATATTTCTGAGCACACATCGGCAATCTAGTATTCTTTTTAATGTGTTTACAGAATAACTTTTGAGTTAACATAAAATGCCCCAAAAATATATACTTTTTTTAATTTTACGAAAAGAGTAATTCTTGTTACAATGCTCGTTGACCGTGGTTTCACCTTCTGATCCGTGAGCATTCATTTTTTGAGGGCCGAATACGATCTTTCGACACTGTGTTCAACTGAATGTACCACTTTGGCAGTAATTGCTTTTCTCCAAATGTTGGAGGTCAAGCATTTTGGGTATAGTCGTGTCATTATCCTGTCATTTATTTCATTAGTATGGCCCTACAATCTTCAGTTTTCTTCTGAAAACTTCTCAATGCAAGAATTCATTTCAACAGCTACTACGTTTATACTTAAATTGAAAAATCATGATTTTTGCCCATCGAGTTTTATGTACTTATATATATTATCATTAAGGAATTTATTTTCAGCAATACCATTCTCTTTATACTATGTACCAGATCTTTACATGGATGTGACTAAGTTTGAAACTGTCCATTGTTTTTTAGTGGATATCTTTTTTAGCTAAACGCAAGTGATTGTGCTAATTGGAATAGTTGATGCTGTTTTTAAAAGAATAGGCTGTTCTATTGATAAAAATCAATTATTTTATATGGCGAAATTACTTTCCTGTATAATTAAGACTTTATTGTTAAATCTATGTATAAATTATTTTTTTCAATTTTTTGTAAGAACAAATTTTAGACAAAAAAATTGCTGTCGGAGGTATTCTTTTAGGTTCCAGTTCTTAAGAATAGAAAAATGTTAAATTATTGGCAAATTTATTTTAACCTGTAGTACGTAAATTACTGTTGAGTTTTCTTTGAGTCGAAAATAAGAAAAATGGCATACATACTCATTATTTTTGAGATTCTATTTTTTTTGATCAGAAACTAATTTTTAAAATAAGATTTTTCATAAAATTTCTGTAAAAATAATTTTTATCATGAAAATAGTAGTAAGCATAAATTTAGAATCTCTTGTTAACGGAAATTAGAGGTTATGTAAAATTTTTAAAGATTATGGTGAGAGTAGCATTGCTTTCCTGGAAATTGGGCGATTATAAGTAATTTGCAGTGCAAAAATATAAGTAATCCATTTACGTTTAGTCCCTGCATTTAATTTTTATTTTTGAACTAAGCCATTAATATGGCTGTTGACCCTGTAGTAGCCAGGGTTGAGCGCTCGGTGGTGGACCCATTAATCGTTGGTATCTTCACATTTTCTGTATATAAGGCAGTATTTGTCAGTATTAATGTTAAACATGTTCCATATGACTTAAATCAAATTATGGACCCTACCTACATACATTTTGCTAAGATTATAGTTCAAGAGGTATAAGGAATCGCTTTTTTCATCCAATCGGTAAATTGACGATATATCCCTCAAAAATCGCCTTGCAGGCAAGAATGCGATGCTTCTCGAAGAAGTTTGGATGACAATATACAGCTTACTACAGTGCTACTTTATACTATCGGCGGCTGACCAAAGTGCATTGTTCACAAAAAAGCTCATTCTTAATAATACCACAAAAATAAAGACGCCTTGCAGTGGGACTCGAACTCACGACCTCCAGAGTCTAAGGCAAATGACTGGGTTCTTAAGGGTAATTTGATGGAAGATTGCGCAAATGAACCGTGGCGGTTCACGCTAAGAAGACACGTTAGTGTTCAATCACCGGAGGACCCAGGTTCGAATTGCACCAACTACGAACTTTGGGCGCTTACAAGGCGGTACAAAAAGCAACCAGTTCCTAAATTTCCCATTCGGTAGGCTGACGGGACTTGGGCCAAGTCACCGCAAGAGCGTGCGGAAGAATTTGCCTTGAACCTAGAGAATAGGTTTAAGCCATTTGACTTTACATTAAATAGTCATAGAAATCGCGTCAATAATATTATTGACATCCCTGGTCAACTTGCGCTACCATCTCCCCCTATAACGCATGAGGAGGTCAAAAAAACAAATTAAGGATCTAAACAGTAAGAAGGCTCCAGGTGAGGATGGCTTGGACAATAGAGTCTTAAAAGCTCTTCCCATCAAAGCTCTTCTCTTTAATGCTGTCTTGCGGTTAAGCTACTTCCCTAAGTGCTGGAAGAAAGCCCAAATCGTGATGATTCACAAGCCTGGGAAGAGTCCCTCGGAGGTGGAGTCATGCCGTCCTATTAGCCTTTTGTCCTCAGTGTCAAACATTTTTGAAAGATGCCTGCTGAACGAAGTCAGATGTAGGATGCCCCCCTTCCAGTTTGGCTTTAGGAAGTCAATTAAATCGTGTTGTCAATTTTATTATTGATGGTTATCAAGCTAAGGAATACGTGGTGGAAATATTTGTAGACATAAAACAGGCTTTTGATAGAGTATGGCACGATGGTCTTCTGTGCAAGACTAAAAGACTTTTCGATCTTGTGCAAAGTTTCCTCGATGAGAGAGCTTCTACAGTGATTCTTGACAGAGCTGAATCTAGTGTAAGGTCTATAAGAGCAGGTGTTCCTCAGGGGAGTGTACTCGGACCTACTCTTTACACGCTATTTACAATGGATATGCCAACAGGAGATACAGTTCCCATTGAGAACCCTCAAGATCTACTCCTGGCTACCTTTGCGGACGACACGGTCTTTATGGCAAGAGACTCCTGCAATTATAGTGCTACGGATATCATCCAACAATATTTATTCCGTTTTGATAGCCTTGAATCTGGCCAAGTGTGTAAGTGTTACATATACTTTACGCCGTGACTTCTGCCCAGGCGTATTTTTGTATGACGAATTACACAAATATTTGGGAGTTTACTTGGATAAGAGGTTAACTTTTAGCACACACATCAACCAGCTTACCAAGTCCCTCTATGCTAGAGTAGACAAACTTTCCTGGCTGCTAAACAGCAGAAATAAGTTGTCACTGAAGAACAAAGTCCATATGTACAAGGCCATAATTGCTCCTGCCTGGAGATATGGGCTCCAAATTTATGGCATAGCAGCAAAATCCCATCTAAACAAGGTGCGAGTCTTGCAGGCGAAAATACTCCGTAAAATATCTGGAGCGCCTTGGTATTTGCGCACTCGGAGAATAGAAGAAGAATTATATGTCCCGAAAATAGATGATACTCATAAAGCAAAAATAGTTCAAAAAATTTTCGTTAACCCAACCACAATTTCGATTTGAAAAAGGGTTCAACGACAAAAGTTATTTTTTAGGTAGATCTTAATCAATTTGGGGTTAAGAACTCCATCGGAAGCGTGTCGGGTTATATGCTAGAGTAACCACAATTTGTTTAAAAACTTGGACAGGACGAAGTCGCTGCGGGATCAGCTAATAGCTTGGAAGTGTATGAAAATATATTTTGAACAGAGCTTTGAAACTAATAGCTTCAGCTGTAAATGTGTGTGGACCGGGTTGCTATTGATAATTTGAAAGAACTGTGCGTCTAATGGACTTAAGTTCTACTCACCTTGGCAGTGGTCGGTCATTGTCGGTGGCCCAGTGCACGTCCTCGGGCCTGGCGCCAGTCACTCTGCAGTAAATCTCAACATTTTGATCAGCCTCCACCTCGAGCGGCATATGGGGAGAGAAGGTGATCTGTGGTAGTGGCATCAGCACTAAGTCGCGCACCACATAGGCGACGACCCTCCCGCTGGGGTCAATTGCATTGCAGCGGTATTGTCCCAGATTTTGTTCATTCACAAAGACAATGATCAGACTATTGCGTTCAGTGTGTGCGTTCGGTGGTAAGGGTGTACCATCGGCGCGCTCCCACTGTGTGGTCAAATAGTTCTGGTCACAGGTGAGTGTTACATTTTCACCCAGATTAGTGCTGAAGCGCTGGTTGGTGCTGGGATAGGGATACTGGTTGTTATCGGGATATGGCCGCTGGTTGTTGTCGGGAGAGGGACGCGATGTTGGATTGTAGGGGAGCTCGTGGTCATACGGGTTAAGATCCACGTCTCCGTCATCGTCGCCAATGTCGCCGCGCTTGGCCTGAACATCGACGCGTATGGAGCGCTGATCAGTGCCACCCTCATTTGTGGCCGTGCAGGTGTAGATCTTGGCATCCGCCTGGCTCACTCGATTAATACTCAGATAAGCAGTGTTGCTGCCACGATTGGCATAGACCTGAGGTACGCTGGCATCGTGGTGATCCCACTGTACAGAGGGATTGGGATAGCCGCTGGCTATGCAGGTAATGCGCAGTTCATCGCCCTCGGTAAGGCGCACCTGCTGCTCGGGGGGATTTAGTTCGATGAGTGGTGCCTGGAACACTGTAATAGTGTCAATGGCCGTTCTCCTGCCGGCAATGTTCTCTGCCACGCACTCGTAATCGCCGGCATCTGCCACCTGAATGTCGTCAATGCTGCGAACGAGAACAGTAGAAATGAAAGTGCTCCGGGGAACTTAATTTCGAGGAGGTACGTACAGCACATAGCCGGGTCCCTCTTCCCTGTGGCGCGGCGATAGCGGTGTGCCATCGACACGGCGCCATTGCACCGTCGGAGATGGTATGCCCTGGGCAATGCAGTAGAGCAGTCCCTGGGAGCCGACTTCATACTTGCGTTGCTCGGTACGCGATATCTCAACGCTCGGCGGCTCCCGAGCTGCAAGCAAGTAAATTACGGTGGTTGTACAGATTAGTATTAGGATCAGACTGTGGGGACCTGTCTTATTACCGACTCCATTTTTGTGCACTTGCAGGAGCAAGTGATGCAATTAATTAAGTAAGGTTAGGTTAATTTGAGATTCAAGAAAAACGTAAATGAGGTAGAAGACGAACAGAGAACCGTTAGCCGAGCACTTGGCGTGGACTGGCGCATAGCTGGGCGTGGCCTATCAGGTCTGGTTAACACTTACGTTCTACATCTATATTCGTGCTGGCCTGGTCGGTGCCGTGCTCGTTCTCGGCTACGCACAGGTACATGCCGCGGTTTTCGGGCTTGGCGTTTATTATGCGTAGCACATTGCCGCTCACGCGGACATTGGTGGCCAATGTCTCGTGCACCTTGGTCCACTTGATTCGGGGGTGCGGGGTGCCACTCGCCTCGCAGGTAATGCTAAAGTCTTGACCCTGCTGGATGGGGTTCTGTTCGTTCAGGTGAGCTATTTCCGGGGCAAGCCTCCTGCAAAATCTCAGAGTTAAAGAATACCAACAAAAAGTAGAAGAGGATCTCACCTGTCGTCCACGGGTGGTAGCTGGCGCTGCTCAATATAAACGCGTGCGTCTGTCGTGTGGTTTTGTCTGGTGCGCTGATCCATGGCCACGCACGTGTACGTTCCCGAGTCGCGAGCCGTGGCATCGGTAATCTCCAGTAAATTGCTGCTGACATAGATGTTGCGCTGTTGGCTCAACTGGTAGCCATCGTGCAACCATTCGTATTGCATGGTGGCGTCACTGGTCGATTGGCAGGTGAGGCGAACAGTATCGCCGGAAACTCCATTGTACTCCTCCGGCTGAATGTAGACGCGATCACGCGGCGGTGGGGGATGCGGGGCGTTGCTTTGCACATAGACCTGCACGTACTTCTCGTCCCGGTTGAGAGAGTTGTAGACCTGGCAGCGGTAGCGGCCCTCATCCGACTTGCGTGGCGACTCAAAGATAAGGCGATTGCCGTCGGTGCGCGTAAGTCCGTCCGCCTGGCCATCGATTCGGGTCCAGGTCACCAAAGGCGGGGGATTGCCCTCCACTTCGCAGTAGATCTCATTGGGCTGGTATTCCTCAAAGGTGACATAGGAGGGCAGATTCACAATGACCGCAGGGGAGCGCTGATCTTGTTCTGCAAAAGCGAGGGGAGAGAGAATGTTAGCTTGGAAGTGTCGAGTGTATTAGCAAGAGTGGGCCATAGATACCGTAGCGGGCCAACATTTCTTTGGCATATCCTTAAGTGATTGCCGCGTTTTTAGATTTGGGTTTGAGAGTTTAACATTTTGTGGGAACAAGCGCAAAGAATTTTCGAACTCACTTGATATGGTAATGGAGACATTGTCCTCGAATACGCTAGAAGTCTCGTTGTTTACAGCCTGGCAGATGTACATGCCCGAATCGCTAACCTGCAGATTGTACAGATTCAGCACACCTCCTCGGGCCTCAGCCATTTCGGGTAGACGGCTGTTCAGCTTGTACCAGCTGACAAGCACAGGATCCTGCATGGGGGGGTTGTAGGGACACTTCAGTCATGGGGAAATCAGCGCTACAGCAAGAACTACTCACATTATTCCATCTCATGCGACCGCTGCAGGTGAGGGTCAGGGAGCCACCCACTGGCACGATAGTTATTTCGGGCTTGGCTATAGAGACGATGATCTGAGTACGTACATTATCGGACTCGTCCGGAATCGGTGGGTCCACAGCGCCGGTGTCTGGTGTCGATGTAGAGGGGGTAAATTTGATTAGACTACCAATTGTGCTTGGTTTTATTTTTTCTTTTCTTTACCAACATATTTTTGTACAGTGAGTTAGTGACATGACAGCGATTTAATAACGCTTCGACGAAGAGGAGAACAAAATGGGAATCTACTTGTATTGTTAGTTGTAAAGAAGCCCTTGTAGTTCAGCTGGTGTCAAGGCACGACCTGATGCATCACTGAGCGTCAGTCGCGTCGTTACCGACTGGTAATGTATCAGTCTAGTACGTGAACTATAGTGTGCAACCATCACCACACTAACGACTGGTAATGCAGGGTCGTACCGATCGGTACGTTACGATCGGACCGTTAGGCCAATACTTGGCTGGTGGTTGGTCTGGTGGCGAGTGCTCACTACGAAGAGTTAGAGAATTCGTTAATGCCGCACAGGTGCAGCTGAACTACAGGGCCTCTAACAGAGGAAACGCGAATGGACAGAGGTTGGACATAAAGGGGGGGGGCTATATAGGCACCCAGCACTGAAAGTTCAAACGAAACATACAGTATTGGGTGCTATCCGGGTAGGGGGTAAACGGAACTTCGATCAGCCCAGTTAAGAAATTGGTTAGTACACTTGAGAACTTAGGGGAGGAGTAGGCGGTTGCTCCTGCAAGTAATCTACACACATATTTATCGATTGTCTAGTGTCACACATAGCTTTTGATACACAAACAAACTACTTTGATATTATCACTTAGTTTCAGTTGAAAGCACCGAAATTTGAAGGTCAGCTGCTGGTGAGAAGTACAAGTAGAACACTGCGCTGGGCCCGCCCGCCCAACTCAGCTTTAGAGCTACACAGGGAGTGAAATTAGCAAAGACAAATACTTAAAGATAGGAGTCGTCTACACAGAGAGAATACACACACTACGGAAAGTGTCAACCGCTAAGAGGCTAAGAGTTAGGATTTGGTTTTTCTAAGTGTAAACACATATGTATAAATAGTACATGTAATGAGAGTGCTATTGATTTTCGCAGTGTATACAACAGCGGATAGTGGTAGGAGAGCAGTAGTTGTTGTAGTTGTTGTTGCAGTTTCGGTTGGTGGTGGATTTGGATTTTGGAAGCGAACCTCGAAAGTGGCAGCCATAGCGCAGTTTTGTAATATTTCCTATGATTCTGTTGCCCTTATATATCTGCAGGGTGTCATTGTACGATATTGTCTCGTTGGGCTCAATATCGAACTGAAAGCCGTTGCAACAGAATCCCCTGCTTATGTCACATATCTTGGACGGTTCTTCGATAATGGGAGATGTGTCTAGAATGTGGAGGATGGATTGGATGTTTGTTGTGGTGTATTTTTTTGTGTTTGGTTTTGGGGGGCAAATCAGATTGGTTGGAGATTGGAGCAGGTGGTAGGGGGATGTGTGAATAAAAACAAAGTCAGAGAAAAGTAGAAAGTAAATAAAATGACGACAGCTTAAGATAACTAGAGGAATAGTTGTGTTGCACTGCGGCACGAGAGAGTGAATGGGGGGTGTGGGAAAGTTTAACACGGACCAGGGCTGCCTGCCCGCTACTTACCGATATCCTGACAACGATCGCCCTTGAAACGTGGCTTGCACTGACACTCCACATAGCCGCTGCTTCCGAGAGCACAGCTCTCGCTGTTCTCCCTCTGGCAGGGGCAGACGCGGCATGAACCTTCCACATCGCGATAGTGCAGCGGGGCGCAGTTCTCGCACGAATTACCCGTGTAGGCGGGCGGGCACTGACACAGCTCGATGTCGACGGCATGTCGCGCTCCCGGGGTGGCGCGTTCCACCGACGACTCCAGGATAACGTCGCGAATGGAGGTGCGCTCGGTGGGAACCTTGGGTGTGGCGCGTATCAGAACATGTTCCACGTTGGTTAGCACGCTCATAAAGTTGCTACGCGTGGCAAGAGCAGAACTGCCCCGCTCCAGGCGCTGCCACTGATCGTCCTCGTGCAGGCGTACGCTGTACTCGCTGCGGTCCGCCTCATGAGGTGGGCGCGACCAAATCAGCTTGAGTCCATTTCCAATCAGAATGACATCGTGCCCCTGCACGTACCCTCCGAACGACTCCACCAGCAGGGTGTACTGCAGCTCGCCACCGTAGGCGTGCAGTTGGTTGCCCAAGACATTGCCTCGCAGGCTCCAGTACTTGGGCAAATACGACGTGTGCGTGTAGGTGTACATGTTAAGCCTAAGATCGAAGTCAATGTTCTTCTCATCCTGAATCTCGCCATTGTCGTCGGTAATCAGCGGCGGGGTGCTAATAAAGTCCACGGGAATCAACTGGCGATAGAGTGAGGCTGAATGGCACTGCGTGGTCTGGCCGGAGCAGAAGCACTCCTTGCAGCCATCTGGATTGCGAGCCGACAGTCCATACGTCCCCGGTCGGCACTGATCACACCGACTGCCAATTACATTTGGCTTGCAGAAGCAGTAGCTTTCCCGACAGTTGTCGGTACCATCGTTGTGACACCAGCGGCTGCATTCTGTCTGGTTACCCGGCTCCGGTACAGGTGGCTCGGGCTGCGGTTCGTTATGATCTGGCTGGCAGTCATAGGGCGTGCCCCTGCTAGGCTCACCGCTATAGCCGGGCGAGCAGCGTTCACAATTCTCACCCTCGGTGTTGTCCGAGCAGTTCTGTGAGTAGAGCAAAGATCAGGGCTTGCCCTTCTTCAGTTTGTATTTCTAGTACTTACCAGACACTCGCCAGTCTCTGCATCGCACTGCGTGGAGTGGCCATTGCATTCGCATGGTTCGCACAGTCCCAAGTAGAGACCTTCCTCGTCGCTGCGCTTGTAGCCGGGAGCACAGCCCTCGCAGGAGAGTCCTATGTAGCCGAGCGGACAGCGACATTCCTCCACTTCGCTGGCACGTTGAGTACCCAGGTTGGTCGTCGTGGCTGTATCTAGGGTCACCTGCTTCAAGGAGCCCTCTCTGGTGCTGGTCGTGTATGTGGCCTTGATGTAAATAGCCCGAATGTTGCTCAACGCCATGAGTAAGTGTTCGCGATTGAACATTTGGCCATCGCTGCGTTGCCAGGCGCTTTCAATGATGCGAACCGCGTAAGAGTTAGAGGTACTGGGGCTAACTACTGATTTGCGATAATGGATGAGGATCAGATCTTCTTTGCTCTTGATGACCACATCGGGAGCACTATTGCGCGACATCTGGCCGCCAGGCAGTGGGCTATAGCTCAGGGTATAGTTGAGGAAACCGCCATAAGAGGTCAGCTTGTTGCCCAGGAAAGGAGCAGGCAGACTCCAGTAGAGCGAATCAGATCCACTGTGATCACCGCTGGAGCCGAAACTTAAGGCGTTGGGCGCAGTTTCAAACTGAATGCTCTCCGCCCGGGTGTAGTCTCGTACAAGTGTGAAGCCGTGTGGGGCACGTGAACGTCCGAAACTGCTTGTGACTTGATCACGGAACCAGGAGCTGCTGCTGCATTCCACCTGCAGGGCGTTACAGAAGCACTCGGTGCAACCGGTGTACGTGAACTCGTTCAGGTGGAAGCTCCTTGGAGCGCAAGTGTCGCAACGGTCGCCAATGACTAGGTCTTTGCACTGACAGCTGCCATCAGGATTGGAACTGTACGTACCATCCGCGTTGCACGTCGATTCGGGGGTTTTGTGGCAGCTACCGCCTGGAGCCAGGGGATTACCTTGGTATCCGGCATCGCAGCTCTCACAACGTCGTCCCACATAGCCCTCGAAGCAGCTGCAGATTACATCGCCATCGGGGCTAAGCTGACAGCCGCTGGCAAAGTTGTTGCTGCCGGATTGTGGGCAGGGGCATTCGCGGCAAGGTTTTCCACGGCGGGGATCGCCGAAGCTGCCGGCGGGGCATGGCTCTGGTGTGAAGGGAACGCAGTGACCCAACCATGCGCCACCCGCCTGTCGCACATAGCCTGGGGCACAGCTCTCACACGAGTCGCCCTCATAGCCAGGCGGACAGTTACACTTCTCCACCAGCGAGGCACTGCCTAGTCCCTGGTCAGATGAGCCGGCCGAATCCAGCGAAATATTAATCAGCTCCACTTCACGCTCAACACTGTCCAGATAGCCCAGGCGAATCAGAATGTTGTCCACATTGGCCAGTATCATCATAATCTCCTCGCGAGTGGCCTTGCGTCCGTCAGGCTTTTGCCAGCCACCGGGTAATAATGGTATGGTTACCTTGTTGGAAACGCTAGGCTGGGTACGGACACGATGGGTTAGGGTGAAGCCGTTACCGGTGATGATCACATCCGGGCCAGAGATGGGACGTCCACTGCCCATGTAGTTAACTTCGTACTTCAGATTGCCACCATAGGACTTCAACTGGTTGTTCATGTAATCACTGGGCAGGGCCAGGTAGGGTGCTTCTCGACTGCCGTACTGCACATTGGAGGCTCGGAACTGAACGCCATGGTGCAAGGTGAGCAGATCTTGACCGGGTGCCTCGTTGATTACAATTTGCCGGACAGGACTCAGTTCGACGCTGACGACACGATGCGACAGAATCGGGGGCTGTATGGCGTACGTGAAGAGATTAGCGCTCGCGCATGAATTGGCCACACCGAAACAGAAGCAACGGATGCACTCTTCCGCGGAGCGAGCTAGCATATTGAAGAAACCGGCTTCGCAGTATTCATGGCGATTTGTGGAGACCTTCACAATGGTGTCGGGTTCAACGAAGTGGGTGCCGCGCGTGTTAATGATCTCACATGAGTAGGCACCGCTGTCCTTGTACAGCATATTGGGGCAGTAGAGGTTGCCCGTTCCTCCATAGCTCTTTGACACACACTTGTCCGGGACATGACCCCAGTTCAGACGCCACACAATCGTGGGTATCGGGATACCCGTCGCAGTGCAAGTCAAGTTCAAAGCTTCACCTTCGAGTAGCGACATGGAGGGTGGTGGCGGACGTACGGGATGCGGTATCACTGAAATGGGAGGGGACATGGGTCAGTGGCCACTCGCGACATCGAAATTAAGTTTGATACTTACTGCAGCCAATCTCATCGCTGCCATCCCTACAATCGGGCAGATCATCGCACTGGAAGCTCTTGGGTATGCAGTGACCACTACGGCACTGGAACTCACTGAAGCGGCATGGACCTCCACTGGGTTCGGGGTCGCATGTCTCCTCGTCCGAGTTGTCGCCACAGTCATTCTCGCCATCACATCGCCAGGTACGCTCTATGCACTTCGAGTTGCTGCAGAGGAACTGGTTCGGCTGGCACTTGCGTCCTTGGCTGCAGCTGTGTTCATCGGAACTATCCGAGCAGTGAGGAATACCGTCGCAGATGTTGCTCTTGTCAATGCAGTCCCCGTTCATACAAGTGGCCTGATATTCCGAGCACGCTGTGGACGAACGTCCGGGATCCACGGTATTGTCTGCCAGAGATGAAGAAAGAAAGCGCGAATGGTTAAGTCAAGTGAGCTTATAGTTTGCTGCCCTTTGGCTTACCACGATCACAGCCAGGCGGCATTAGGGGTAAGAGCGTAAAACGTGTTAGTTACCAAATCAGTTTGGGCCTAGAGTTGGGCTAGACACATTTTCTGTGCCTGGCCCAGCTCTGGCCGAATAGTATGGAACGCAGTTAGCCTACCTAGCCCAAAGAACTCAAGACCAATGTGCGGAACCGAGCCGTACTTGATACGATTCGACTTGAGCTCCTCATATTTGTGCTCACCCCACGCTGCATGCGATTTAAGAGAAACCACCATTACACACTAAGGACCCCCGAAAAATCCCACAGGGACTCATACTTACAGCGTTCCACATTCAAAGTCACGGTGACTTGTTGACCCTGCACATAGTTGGGGTAACCCACAGCCTCGCACACATAGGTTCCAGTATCCTCCATCTGAAAGCATTGAAACCAATTGTATTCTAGACTCCTTGTCAATATCTATGGTATACTTACACGTATATTTGGTATTTCCAATCGTCCATTCTTGTCGCTGAAGCCGGGGGGCAGGGGGCGACCACCAGGACGTGACCATCTGACCTTAGCGCGTGCGGGTCCCTCGTCACGACAACGGAAGATAACCTCGCGACCTATTCGGAAGTCACACAAAAGAGGGTTAGGTCATCGGCTGCAATAGGTAGTTTAGGCGAGCAGTTTCTGGTGACTAGGGGGATAGGGGGGGACTAGCAGGTGGTGGGTGCTAATAGATACAGTAATTTCGACTTTCAATGTACAACGCCGTTCCGAACCGATTCTTGCTGTGGTGCTGGGTGCAGTGCAGCTGTACGATATGTCTACTACATATGTATATATATAGAGTGGTGTGTAGTTAGGCCAACTTACCCTCCCTAATATATCCTGCAGGTATTTTAATTTTTGGGTTATGGTCATTTGGTTGGGTTAAGCATTAAACGTAATGGTGGAACATTATAAAATAGAGTAGAGTGAGTCCTCGCATAAAGTTGCCTAAAGCGCTTGGTTCGCTGCTATCGGCACATACTTACTTTCTTTAATGATCTGGCTATCGGGGTAGGTCTTGAGATTCAATTGGTTTCGCTCGGTGTTCGGTTCGTGCGCTAGAAAAGAAGTCAAAGAATCTCATTAGACTGGGTGCACGCGGGGAAAAGCTGATCATGGTTAGTTAGGGGTGCAAATGGTATGGTAGCCCAAGCCCTTCTCAGTTAGTATCTACATTTTGGGAGGAGCGTTAAGATAGCTGTTGGTTGGTCCAGCTCAAGTTGGTCCAGGGTGATGGGCGACTTACGATCAATCTCATTGCTGATAGGCCCACAGTCTAGCTCATCACTGCTATCGTACGGACAATCGACCAAGCCATTACAACGTAAGCCTAAAGCAATGCAAGGACCCTTCTCGCAACGGAATGTCGTCGAAGGACAGATGATGCGCAATGGGGCCATTGTTGTTGGCATCGTTGTGATGATGCTTCTACCAGTGGTGAAAGTTGCTGCGGAGCTGCTGCTCACTGAATGATGACCTTATAGGCAATATCGAGGAGCGTATGCATTGGATGATGGCGTTGATGATTGCATGGACTAAGGCACAAGCCAAGCCCGCACTGGCTACTTACCGCAGTTTTGCTCATCCGAGCTATCCTGGCAGTCGGTCTGTCCGTTGCAGCGGGCCGCAGCACTCACGCACTGCCCATCGCGACAGCGGAACTGGCTGGGCAGGCAAATGGAGTCACCAGCGCAGCCCACCTCATCGGAGCCATCGCTGCAATGTGGATAGCCATCACAGGCCTGCGAAGCGGGCACACAGTCACCATTCCTGCAGTGGAATTGATTGGCAGCACAGCCTGAGTGGGGATAAGAAGAGAATGGCGAGATAAGAAACGGTTCACAGTCGGGGGATTGTGCTACGTCTGTAGAACTGGTAAAGTCAAAATAAATAATCAAGGAATAAAAAAAGTTACAAAAAGTGCATACACATGTTTAACTTGGGACGTCGTGTTTGGACTTGAGACTACTTAAGTATTTAGTTTCATCTGTGTGTGTGTACGTGACGGTAAAGCATGCAAGACTTAAGGGGTATTCTATCAAAAAATATTAAACAAGTAACTAACTAGCTGGTGTATAGAGCAGCTAGTCTAACAACTAGAGAACTGCAGTGGCACATTGTCTTGGACCATAGATCATTTACTAAGCAATGCATATCCAAAAGGATCTACCGCACAAGAAACGATCAATATCGTATACATTAGGGCGGGTCAATTTGTATGGAGCTAAAAAAACGTGGTAAGCGTATAGCAGATTCGGAATCTGCGATGAATTCTAAGAAAATTTCACGAAGAAACCCCATGTATAAAATGAATTCCTAGCCCCCGCTGCGAAGCATGAAAATTTAAGGTTGCAGTATATTTTGGTGTATTGAGGTTTGTACGGTTTTTTTTTTTTAATAATACATTTTGTAAAGATATTATATTTTATTCTGATTCATTTTTTTATAATATAGCTTATAAATATTTTTGTTTTTAAATTAGCCAACAAATTTTTTTTAATTAAATTTTTTAATAAGGTAATTTTTTCTAAGGCATTGTACAAATGGCGTAGTGGAAGTTCGTTGAAATGTAGCAAACAAGCAAATCAATGCAATGTTTTACTTAAGGAAATTTCAAACTTTCGAATTATTCCATTTTCAATTCCAGTATTGGTAGGTTCTCCAGCACAGCAAATTCCTATTAAGCCTGCTAGACTTAATTTTTTTTCCTCGAAGAATTCGCAAAGCTTTTTTTGCTTAGTATTAGAGTCTTCAGCGTCAACTTTTATGTGACCCAATAAGAATCAAATTTCTTCATGCGACGAATATATTCTCTGAATTTTATTTTTTCTCGACCCACTTTGGATTTATCCATAATAATTTCTTCGCCATTTTCATCGGTAAACCCAATGTCTTTAAAAAGAGCTGTAGCCAAAAAGGAGGCCACTCTGTCTGAAATTCCGAATCGATCACACATCATTGCGAAATTACGTGTATCATATCGTTTGCAATATGTTCCTCTTTTCTTCAAGATCAAAACAGTTCTTGCAGCTGGCATTGGCAAACTGATTTCCGATTCACCATTTACCTGCACGGATGGAGGTCAATATGTTGAATCAAAGCTGTATGGCAATTGGCTTGATAATTGATCGACGATATTTTGCACACACTCGGGAATCGTATTTTTTCTACAGCTTTGTTGATCAATCATGAAAGTTTTTAGCTGATCCGGTATTAATCCACAGGAGCCGGCAATAATTTTTTGCAACCGCACTTAGCAATATAGAAAAGTTTCTTTAAAGTTTTTTCAATTTAAGTGATTGAATTTGTTCTGGATATATTTTTAATATCTCTATTATATTTTTTAAGAAATTATTAAGCTTTTTCAAAATGCTCTTTTTTTATTATTTATAAGCTCAATTTTGGTTTTTTCCCAAATTTCAATTACTTTGTTTGCTACTATCGGCGTAAGACTCGAATAGGAGTGTTGCTTTTTTGTTTGTTCTTTTTTTCTGTCACTTAAGTAGAAATAATATTTAAGTACATCCCGATAACTTGGCAAATTAAATTCTGTTAATTCACTTGGTATGCCAACTATATTTGCGATATGCACGGATTATAACTTGACATAGACATCAATATAATGCTCTCAATTTCCGAATTGGAGTCAATTGACATCGCAGATGTTGGCATAGCTATGTAATATTTAATTTAAAACGTTTTATTTAAACAACCGCTCTCAAAACCGCTCATTGTTTTCATTAATTTGGTAAATTTTTAGATATAAAGATAAATGTCAACTTAATATTAAGTTGAATAAATGTATGAAATTAGTGAAAATTAAACAATTACATAAGCGTTTTGTATTGTGACTTAACATTGTTTTCATTAATTTGTTAAATTTTTAGATATAAAGAAAAACGACATCTAATTTTTTTTACGCCCTCTTTCATGCCACGCCCACTTTTTTTAAATATTTAAATTTCCAAATTATATTGAATAAATATTTCAAATTGCAAACCTATATCTTTTATTGTCAAAAAGTTATAGACTTTTGGTTTCCACTTCATCAGTGTATGGCGTGTTTTCGTTATTTTTATTAAAAAAAAATTAATTTAAAAAAAATTTGTTGGTTAATTTAAAAACAAAAATATTTATAAATTATATTATAAAAAAATGAATCAGAATAAAATATAATATCTTTACAAAATGTATTATTTAAAAAAAAAAACCGTACAAACCTCAATATACCAAAATATACTGCAACCTTAAATTTTCATGCTTCGCAGCGGGGGCTAGGAATTCATTTTAGACATGGGGTTTCTTCGTGAAATTTTCTTAGAATTCATTGGAGATTCCGAATCTGCTATACGCTTATCGCATAAAAAAATTGACCCGCCCTAGTATACATAGTAGGCCTTGCCCTCTCAAGATCGGGATTTTATTTTAGGCGGTGTACACGATATTGCAGGTCAATGAAGGGGGACCTGGGTAAATTTTGCTGAAAGATCTTTGTAGTGACTTTCGGATCGCACGTTAAAGGGTTGTTAAGCTGTGCACCGCTTTTGCGGTGCTTGCTACGGTATTCGTTTTGGTTATGCCTTCATTGCTACCGCCCTACTGCAGCTCTCTGCTATGAACTCAATAAGTAAAATTGTTGTTTATTAACCAATACAGTTCTGTTCATCGGAAAAATCTTTGCAGTCGTAATAGCCATCGCAGTGTTGTGTTGAATTTATGCAAAATTGACGATCGTAACACAAAAATTCATTATCCTTGCATTGAGTACCTGTTCGTGAGTTATGTGGTGCAAAAATGAAAACGCAAAATAATACGAAATCGGCGAGAGAATTGTACATTCGTACACAAGTGTAGAGAGAAAGAGAAGAGAAATACATTTATATTAACGAATTCAAAAAGGCCTCTCGGTGCTGTAAAAAGCGGTGCAAAGTTAACTGAGAAATGTAGTTCTGTCGGGATGGCCTAGCAAATGTGCCGATCGTTCACAAACTGATCTAAACAATTTCGCTTGCATGCTGACCGGACTCCTTCATAGTACATACCCAGTCGACAGAACGGAATGGGATCGCTCCGCCTATAGACAATCATTAATAAAAGACTTACAGTTACGTTCATCGGAACCATCCTCGCATTGATGACGACCATCGCAGCGTTCGCTTTCCGCATAGCACTTGCCACTGGGGCACGTGTGCTGCGGACAGGGCAGATTGGAAAAGTATGGAGGATAACGTGTGGGATGCGTATGACAATTATGTTCGTCGCTGCGATCGATGCAGTCGAAATGACCATTACAGCGTTGAGAGCGATTTAAGCACAGATCGTCGCAGAAAAACTCCTCTGGACTGCAATCGTCGGGGGTTTTGCGAATGGTTTCTATGATCGGCGAGAATGCGGGTTGAGTGTTTGTGCGTGTGTGTGTGTGTGTATGCGGATGTATGGCGTTAGCATAACGAGAAAGAGAGACAAGAAAGCACAATGATTGAGCATAATTATGTAATGCTTATGTTGCAGGCACTTCATATATTAAAATGATCATTAAGGCAAGTCCAGAACACAAAAAGTGGTATACAAACCTGATTAACTCTAGACTTAATTTGTTTACTTTGACTCTAAACTGGTGCGTTTACAAAGAAGTGTGTGGGGGGGGGGGATTGTGGTATATGATTATATAGTTTAAAGAGTGTTAGGCTGAAGAGAGAGTAGAAAAAGAATATAGCGTAAAGAAAGATAAAGCGGCTTACAAGGCAGACACATTTGATTATCAAGTTTCAAGGTTATGCGTTGATAAATTCTGGTGTAGTGGTGAAAAACGAACAGAGAAATAGATGGAATGGTACAGCTAACCCCCAGGGTCAGCTGAAGTCCTGTATTCTTTAAGTATTTTTTTGAAATAATTTTAGTTCTGATTTAAATTTAAGGGGAAATTTGCATTGGGGACCTAGGATTTTACATACAGATCCATTTAGACTGGATATGTCTTTAATCATCCAAAAGATGATAATTTTTCATATCCTTTGGATGATCCTCAGCTCCGTTGGATGATTAAAAAGATATTAAAGAGATATCAAGTCCAAATGGATACTGAAATTATCCAATGGTTATTTTTTAATATACTTTTTATTCTCTGTGTATGTGTGATCTGCGTGTGCAAAAGTTTGTTCGGCAGACTTCGCTCTCTCACACCACACTCATGTTAAATCGAAGGTCCACATTAAAATTTTCCCATGACATTCTCTTGTTTGACCGTTACTCATCTTTGTTGGTTTAAAAGTCTTTGGTCAAACCTCAGCAAACATTTTTAATCGGCAAAGAGTCTCAGGCGACTCGCCAAGATATCGCATTCTGATCGTCTGTTGGGAGAAAGTGAGCCACTTCGGCGACACTTCCAGAAGAGTCGCAAAAGAGTCTTCTAGAAGTGTCGTAGAAGAGCCTTTTAGAAGAGTAAAAATCTCCACGGCGACTCCCAAGAGTCTTTTAGGCGATTGGCAATTAAACAATCTTCTGGGACTCGCATGGGAGATTGCCGGAAGATTCAATCTTCTAGCAATCTCCACGGCGACTCCCAGAAGACTCTTTTCGGCGATAGCGATTCAACAATCGCCCAAATGTTTACAGGGCCTATACATATAATTAGTAGATCGAAATGACAGATATGTATTGTAATGTTTTAATATCGAGAAATGGGTGAATCTAGTTTGCATCTAAAAGCGTTTTCCATTTACTTAAGGGGGTCTTCTCATTGAGCAACTTTTTTTTCGACTTTTTTTTTTTGCATTTATTTATAGCTTGGATATTCAAAAATATCCCCCCAAAAGGATTTTCGAAAACTCGAATTAGTTTAGGAGATATAGTCCTTTTAGTGACCCAATGTGACCTAAATTCCCAAGCAACTGCAAACTTAAAGCGCGTTTATCTCGAAACCACGTTTTTCGAACTGGCGGCCATGATATCTCCAGTTCAACTGAACCGATTTTCATGAAACAAAGTGGAATCGACGCAGAATTGTCACCATTCTCGGGTGAACCTCGACCATAATTTTAAAAAAATTTTTTACTATTTTTTTTTTACACTAAACTACAAAAAAAAGCCCGAAATTGAAATTTTTTTTTTTGAATGGCCGCCATTTTGTCAAAAAAAAATCACAAAATTAAGTTTGAGGTTCACCCGAGAATTACATCTATACTGATTATAACCCCGTTTTTTTTCATTTCGGACGCTCCGGAGACCCGGAATCGTGGCCGCCGTGACGACACCTTTTTTTTTCACCACCAACTTTGAAGTCTCATTACTTTTTGAACAGCCCTCGTATCGAGGCAAAACAAATTTTTTTATTTACTTTGAACCTTTTGTAATACAATAAATAAAAAAAAGTTTTTAATATTTTTCGTTGCGTTTTCAAATAAGAATTTTTTTAAAAAGGGTCCAAAAAACGGGTTTTGAATGAGAAGACCCCCTTAAAATGTGCCCACAAAAGTAAACTGAAATTGTTATACAGATAAGCTTTTCACTTGTTTACAGTCGTTCCCTGAATGGAAACCTTACTTTTGCAATGGTCACAAGTATTTCACAATCGAATACTGGAACAACTAATTAAGTTTTCAATGGTTGAGTTGGGAAAATCATATTTGTTCACTTAGGCCATCTTTCTACTCTGTGATTTTAGAAGAAGGGACTTTATCGTTGAATCATTGGGAAATTAGCACTAACAAATCGTTTAGGAAAGGCCGACCCAAAACTGCGAGTGACAGAGGAGGTTCTGTACACCGAATTGCAGCTTTTACAGAAGTCATTGTGTCTGATGCCGAGCCTCGCGGTATGCCTAGGTATTGGGCAGTGTTGACACTCCGCCCTAGATTTTAAAATATTGAGAGTAGGCCGTGTGAGCCTAGCAACTTCACATGTGTGATTCGTTTGCTATTGATTCGTGGTTATTCGAATGGTGGTTTCTCTTGATTGAAGTTTAAAGGTCACAGGTCTAATAGGAGCTGAGTGGTAGTTCCAAGTCTAGCCAAGTAGTCGTTCATCACGTTGACTTTATGTTAAGCAGGCAGCCAAACAAAATTATTTTTAAAGTGCTGGGCCATCTCACTAAGAGATCAGCTGCATTCAGTAGGAGTTTTGGCGTCATTATAGTAGATCAAGCAAAATTAGAAACATTTTGAAATTTAAAATCACTTATTCAGTGCAGACCGATCAAAATTCGCTTGGAGTTTCTTAATGGGGACAAATCTCCTTCTATGTAACATTGAGATATAGTTGAATGAGACTTATATTAAAAATAATTGACTTAATAGCCCAAAAGGGTCAAGCCGAGCTTCTCTTAATCCCTTGGAAAGGGATCTACAGTTTAGCGCCGAATCCAAACGGCAAAGTTTGAGAAGCTTTTTCATGGCTAGTTAGTGCACAGCTGGCGCCAACAACTGGTGAAGGTGACCGGGTGTCTAAATTTTTAAAGAAACAACTTGTTCATTAGATGTCCCGAGACGGGATCGAACACACGGCCTTTTACATTGGTTTTTTATTTTTGGAGGTGTTAGGCTAGGTAAGGTTAGGTTGCAATAGTAGAAGCGGTTAGCCCAGAATAGGCCCAATGTAATGCCATTTCACCTCTAACCTTAAGCTTAGTACAGTAAAGTCTTGGTCTTATCTTTCAAACCGCTTTGAACGTAGCATAAAGTTGAACAACAAGACAGGCTCTATATCAGCTAAGATTGCGAAACATCACCTACTGTGCGCTGAACTCTGACACAGAATACGCTAGTCGCTCTCATTCTTACAGCTTCTTCAATAATCATTGGTTTTGACACCAAATCTTGAGGTATGCCTGGCTATAAGACAGTGTCCTGTAACAATTTCAGCGAGGATGGAAACATTCTGCTTGCGTTAAAGTACTCTCTCATGTAAGCCTAGGGATTTGAATAGAGCTTACATGTCACAATCAGAACCCCCCATAGTAGTCTTATCAGGCAGGAGTTTCAGTTCTAGTGAGTCGGTCGGTTATCGTTTTAATGGGACATTTATATACCAAGGGTATACAATAATCTTTATGTTTTGGTGTCACTCCTGGACTACTTGGTATAGCTAGATGACCATGGGAGCCTCCTGGAGAGGCCGAGATGGCACAAAAGCAAGGCTGCAAGTCTCTTAAGTTGTAAAGAAAAAGATTTGGTTCGCGGACCGGTTCCTAAGCTTACAAAAGCTTAGGGCGGAGCACTCACCAATACTCTCAAAGAAAAGCACATAGAAATTGGGTAAGGCCACAACAAAATCACACAATGGTATATGCTCAGTGTGATTTTAGAAGCTGCAGTAGCAGCTGAAAGCCGCGCTGTAGCCTTGCTTATAATTTGACTATCGTTCATCCGATCCTTACCAATCTTTTTACGGATCGATTATAAATCCCGATGTCCAGAAGGTAGGAATCATCTATCTATAAAACTGCGTCTTGGGTATGATATACTCACATACTCACTCATCTCGTACTAGTATTCTGTGTTTGACTGCCTTTTGGGTTTTTTCGTGCGGCAAACGCACTCTCACACAGCCCACACACTGCTTATATTTATGTATGTATCATTTTTTTTGCTCTCGCTATCGTTGTTTTTGTAATCGCCGTTAAGTTGTTCTAGTAATTTGAAGAGAGAGCCACAAGAGAAAGAAAGCGTTTAGAGCAGTGTTCCCCAGCCATGCCCCGGGGGGCCGAACACACTCGGAAACTCACACTGAATGCTTGTCGAAGTAATTTATCAGTGAGTGTCAGAGAGAGACTGAGAGTCTCTCTTCTTGGGGAACCCTGGTTTAGAGAGAGAGAGCGACAACACTCAGATACTTTCCATCTGAGCTCTCACAAGTATAAGTGGCAAGTGGAGCGAGTGTTTCTGCTACTGCATATGCAAGGCACAAATATAACATGAGTATGTAAAAGACTGCGACATTTTGTTGGAGTGTTTTCGATACTCGGGTGCTAAAATATACAGTATTTATGCAGTGCATTAGTAGTTGCAGTGCACTCATGCAGATCTCTGTGGTATCTACAACAGTGTGGAAGATATGACGATTTTTCCAAATTTCGGGGGCAGCGGAAGGCTTGTGAAAAGTTGAAATTAATCTTGATCTGCCAGCTGGTAAAAGGAGCAGAAACTCCTTACCATGTCGATATGATCTGATCTTATTGTTCAAACGGACAGACAGACATACGGACATGGCTATTTCGACTTGGTTGTTTATGCTGATCAAGAATATACATTGGCCGTATTCAGCAGAAGAACTGGCTCCCAGGTACCATCATGATAGCGGAGCTTGCATCGAGGAAAAAGTACGCTCCTTTTAAGTGATACTGATACCACGAGTTGCAATTGTATATGCTTTTCTGATACCTGCTCAGCGATCAATCTTTCTGCTGAACACAGCCATTCTTTATAGGGTCAGAGATGTTTCCTTATGTCTGTCACACATATGAAATCCTAGCATGGAAATATTGTTTGGAGATATAAAGCTCAGCTCAAATGCTGAGATTGTAGCCTAGACAAAAGTTAGTTAGCTTTATAAATCTTCTTAGGTTTAAAATCCTTTGTTCAGGACAGCTTTATAGTTGGTTTCAAAGATTATTTAGTCTAAATAGAAAGTGACATCTAAAAGCGGTTCATTTCCATAACGATGAAAGCTATTATTCTACTATTTAGAAGCATTTACCGTCTAAGCAAGTGGTGCTGGGGGGGGGACTGAGGATGTAGAGGAGTTTGGTACTTCAATTTCTTACCACATTGACGCTCATCGCTGCCATCGGCGCAGTCAACTTTGCCATTGCATTGCAGCTTGTTGGCAATGCATTCGCCCGTTTTGCAGCTGGTCCATGAGCAACGATTGATGTACATACATACGTATCGATGAATATGAATGATATCGCGAAAGTCGTGTGTGAAATGTGTGAGATGTGTTGGTGTTGTGAGACGATTGTTTACATAGAAAAGCAAAAGAATTGTTCGATCATTTGGCGAGGGCAACAACGGTTTTTGGCTACATACAGGTAGGCGTCGTCGCGACAAAAAGTACAGTTGCGCTCGTCGTTGCCATCGTTGCAGTTGACAATGCCATTGCACAGCTGATCGAGCGGTATGCAATAATCGTCGCACTCGAATTCACTTTCTAGGCAATGCTCTGTGAACGATGATGTTGTATGTATGTATGTATGCAGGTGTGTTTGTATGTATGACTAGGTGTACGTGTGTGTGTGTGTTAGTGTGTGCTCTTTGTTCAGTGTTTACCTGTGAAGTCTGGACAATTAAGCTCATCGGTCGCATCGGAACAGTCCGTAGAGCCATCGCACTTCTTTTCAAGCGGCAAGCAACGACCGTAATCACACTCAAATTCAAATACTAGATTGCACTCCGTCAACGGATTATTGTCGGAGTCTGTGGAATTGTGTTGAGTGTGTGAGTTTTGTGGAAGTGGTGGTGTTGGTGGTGTTGTGTGGCGTATGAAAAGATGGGAACGAGAGCAGAAACAAACATTGAATTTTATAATACGAAAACGCCTTGCGCTTAGACCTAATCCCCGCTAAACTGTATCATTCTAGGTAATTAGTTATCGCGCTACCATAGTTCTCGTCGTCGTAATTGATCAAGCAGTTGTACTCGTCTGCACCATCGGCACAGTCGGTGATGCCGTTGCAGCGCTTGTAGCCGGAGATGCAGCTGCCGTCGCCGCACTGGTACTGTAGGCTCATGCACTCGACGCTCGGCCGGCTTTTATTGAACTTGGAATGGAAGTCTGTGGGCATGTTGGATGACAATATGATGTTGGTGTTTGTGTTGTTGTTGTAGATGTTGTTGTTGTTGTCGATAGTATTGAGCATAGTTTCAGAAACAGGGAGATTTACACAGGGCAGATATGTATATGGCGGAAAAAGAGCGTAGAGCGAAGAGCGTAAAAAAAGAAGATGTGTAGAAAAAGAACGTTAAGTTAGCGACAAAGATCTTCACTTTCTTTCAGGGACGGGAGAGCAACGTGCGTTCAAGTTAAGCAGCAAATCAACCAATTAGCGGAGGCTCGTTTAAGATCTAAGCTAGGTTGAGGCAATGTTAACCAGCCCAGCTTAAGAGGTTAGCAGGTGATACTTGAAATTAAAATGTGGTTTTAACTCAGTAGTGGCCGTTAGTTAAGGGGATAAGTTAATAAGAAGGGAAAAAATAAAATAAAAATTAAAAGAAATAAATGTTAACAAAATTGAAACAAAGCTTAGCAGGTTGATTTTCACTTGCAGTAGTTTAAATGGTCACGTTTCGATTTCTTTGCTAAGCTTCTGCAGGCATTTGGGACATCCCAGTTATGAGTTTGAATTATAAGGCTGGTCCCCTTAATCCACTCAATCAAGCGGTTCATAGAGTTTCGTTTTAGTTCCTTCTCAAAAAATTAAGGAAGTTCCAGCTTGTACCCTTAAAAGTATCTATTAATACATATCTTAAATAGTTTACAACAGTTGGAAACCGAATGAAACAGCTTGGATAAGTATCCAAGCTTGAGATTATTTGATGAAAGCGAATCAATTTCTGTCAATCTTTGGTTAATCGAAGCAAATGAGTTTTAAAACGAGTTCAATAACGTCAATGGAAAGCGATCATAGAGCAAGATATTCACTAGCTAAAGGAAGTCTGTTTTGGAAAATTGCAAAAGTATCGAACACTTTGAATTGGTGTCATGGAATGAAACCATCTATAGATAAAAGGAAAATCACCAAGTATCACCACGGACTATCCTAACGCAAAGCTTTACAGCAAATAGGATCAATTGGGAAGTGATGGCAGTGGCATAAGTTGCATCAGCTTTTTTTCGATCTCTTCAAAATTCTTTGAATGCTAAGGCATTTGATTCCGATGAAACCACTTGAGTTCTACGGTCAGGGAAAAGATGGGAAAAAGTCTTTGAATAAAACGGCCAACTCATAATCGCTTATCTCTTAGCCCGACTGATTGAGTAATGGGTCTGTCCACGCTTAACCTAAAGATATCAAATTTAAGAATGTGAAAGAAAATGTGAGTGTGGTTAACACTCACGGGGCCTTGATGTGAAACATGTTGCATACGATATGCTCCGACATTTACATACTTGTTGTGTGTGTTACTATACTCTCGATAACCGGCACTTAACACTCTGTACTCTATACCAGGGATTGCAAATAAGAGTTATGAGTTTATAAAAATTGAACCTTAAAAAAATAATTTAGAAGAATGGAAATATCTTAGATATACTAATTCAGGGTCCAGGATTCTGTTGGCAGGATAAACCTTTATTTTTAATTTTTATTTTAAAAATTAATTTTAACTCTTATTTTTGATTTTAAAAAAATAAATTACAAAATAATAATTAAATTTCAATATTTATTTAAAAATCATAATGTAACGCTTATTTTCAATTTTTATAATAAAAATTAAAAATAAAAATTATTTTTCAAATTTTATAAAAAAATCGAAAATAAAGATTATTTTTCAATTTTTATTATAAAAATTGAAAATAAAAATTGAATGTATATATCTTTAGAACCGGGTGGAGTATTAGCAAAATTTAAAAACATTCATGATGTGTGGATCAATACCTTTCATATGATACATCGCATGTCCTGAAAGGACCAGCATTAAGGATCCTTATGGTTTAACTTCATGTGAGCAAAAAAAAATTAACAAATCGGTGGCAAGCAAAAAAGTGACATATCAAAGACTTATAGATATTATAGATGACGCATGTGAAAAAAGCGAATGTTTCAGGTTGCAGACATTGGATTCCAATTTTCGCTTTTGTAACCCTTTCAAAGATACATATATTAAAGTTTAACTGCTCGGATATTAAATTTAATTATTATTTTGTAATTTTTTTTTTAAATCAAAAATAAGAGTTATTTTTCAATTTTTTTATAAAAATCAAAAAATAATGGTTATTCTACAATTTTTATTTTAAAAATTATAACCGTTACGGTCCCTGCTCTATACTAAGTACTCGACAATAAAAACTCGATACTCAGTACTCGTTTAGAGTACTCGTTACGAAGTATTCGATTCTAAATACTCCATACAATATATTCGATACTAAGTACTCGATACTCAGTATTTGATTCTAAGACTCGATACCAAGAACTCGAATTAATGTACTCGATACCAAGTACTCGATACTCGGTACTCTATTCTAGGTATTAGATTCTAAGTATTCGACACTCAGTATTCGATTCTTAGTATTTGATACTCCGTATTAAAGTACCTTAGTACCTTAGTACTTAAAAGTACCTATATAAGTACCTTGAAGTACCTAGAAGTAACTAAAAGTACCTAAAAGTACCTAGAAGTTCATAGAAGTACCTTTAACTTCTAGTACCTAGAAGAACCTATAAGTACCCATAACACCTATAAGAACCTAGAAGTACCCAGAAGTACCTATAACAACCTACAAGTACCTACAAATACCAACAAGTACCTACTTCTTCTTCTTCTTCTTTGGCCATCACAACCGTTTTACGGTCTCGGCCGCTGCCACTAATGCCCGCCACTCGCCTCTGTCCCGAGCGACATTCCACCAGAAGGACACTCCCAGGTTCGCAATGTCTCCCTGCACCTGGTCGCGCCATCTCCGCTTTGGTCGACCAGGCGGGGGAGTGCCTCCCAACTCTATCGCATGCCGATTGTACACACGCTTTGCTGGAGCGTTATCATCCACACGGGTAACATGTCCTATCCAGCGCAAACGCTGTTGTTTTATGCGCTTGACTAGGTCAGTGTCCCCATAGAGCTCATAAAGTTCGCGATTCATTCGGATGCGAAATTCGCCGCCAACGTTTAGAGGTCCATAAATCTTTTCTCTCGAACACGCCAATTGCCGCCTCATCCTCTTTTGTCATTGTCCATGCTTCTGCAAGTACCTACAAGTACCTACAAATACCTACAAGTACCTATAAGCACCTAAGTACCTATAAGTACCTAAGAGTACCTATAATTAACTATAAATTAGTGGCCGGGTGGCTCAGCGGCTAGGGTGCGCGACCTCTGTGCAAGAGGTCGTGGGTTCGATCCCGCCTCGGAACATCTAATGAAAGGTTTGTTCTTTGAATTAACTTTACACCCGGTCACCACTCACTGCTGTTGGCGCCAGCTTTGTAGTAATTAGCCATGAAAAGCTTCTCAAACTGCCGTTCGGATTCGGCGTTAAACTGTAGGTCCCTTTCTTTTGTGCGAAAATTAGAAGCGCACAAGCCAAGAGATTGAGAGAAGCTCGGCTTTGGCCCTTTGGGGCTGAGTCAACTTGAATTTTTACTTTACTTTCACCTATAATTAACTACAAGTATCTAGATGTACCTATTAGTACCTATTTATATGCCAATGATAAGGACGTTTCCATTGAAAACAAAACAGTTTTTCTCACTAGAACTAGTTTTTCGACCGATCGTTCCTATGGGGGCTATATCCTGTAGTCATCCGATTTTGACCAAAATTTGTAGAATTATGTGAAAACATTCCAAACAAATAATTGCCAATTTTTCAAACATTTCCATTGAAAACAAAAAAGTTTTTCTAACTAAGACTACTTTTCTGACTCTACTTTTCTATGACAGCTATTCTATATAGATGTCCGATTTCGACTAAACTTAGTGGAATCATGGGAAAGCATAGAAAACTACGAAGTTTGTAGGCGTTCCCATGGAAAACAAAAAGATTTTCTCACTAAGACTAGTTTTTCGAACGATCGTTCCTATGACAGCTATATGCTATAGTTATCCGATCCGGCCGGTTCCGACAAATGTACAGCGTATTTGTACTAAAAGACTTTGTGCAAAGTTTGGTCAAGATAGCTTTTTTTCTTGATGTCTTATGAACAGAGAATAAGAACAAACCATGACCAAATGGTTACGACATTATTAAGTCATATTGTTCACTGTGTAGTTTCGCTGACTTATATATTGATTTAGATACTAAAATGGGGATCTAGAAAGTTTAGACTCGGAAATGTTATTTGCCTTCGAGCCCACAGTTTGCAGCTATCATATGCTTTTTCAAAAGTCTTCACTAGAATTTGTTAGTATCAGTAGTAACTTATGATAAATTTTGAAATCTCTTATTTAGCAATTCAGTACTACGCCCAATTTTCCCTCAAGCATCTGTGCAAGATAGTTAAAAAATAAAAATGTTTTATTGCCTGACACGGCAATTTGTTATAAAAACACTCTTGGCATAGAAGCGCCTGAAACGGCAGAAGATTTAAAAAGGATGCAACTAGTGTTGGGTGAACCAATAACCGAGCTGAAGTTGCAAGAGTCTCGAAGTTGCGAGTGGGAGACTAGACCCAAGCCAAGCGTAGATACGAACCCAAAAGGGAGGAGAGAAAAAAGGGTCCAACAAGAGTTGGGTGACGAAATAACTAAACTGAAATTACAGGAGACTAGACCCCTTAAGCCATTAATCAAACAATCAAGGCCAATCGTAAGTGAGATACCAAAGGAGGAGCCAAAAAAAAAAGGAAGCTAGGGCTTACGACCGAATGGTATGGCAGTTTTTCTAATTATACAAACAAATATTTGACTTCAAATCGGCTCTCAACTCTTAACAAGGCGCTCCCGATCTTTGACTCTTGTTTGGTTTCTGATCGGAGCTCTAGATTTCACCAAAAAGGGAACACCAGCTGAATGAGTTTGTGAAATCTACGGTCAAGGAGCAGACAGAGAGTGTGTTAAGAGCAAGTACAGAAATTAAGGTTTATCAAATAAAAAAGAAGACAAAAAATTAGAACCTGTCCGCTCGGCGGACGAAAATAAAATGAATTCGTTTGCTGCTGCTTCACTGGGGTATCATGTTTTGGCTTAGAGTTGCTTTGGAAACATTATCGATAACATTTGACGGCTGGCTTGACATGTCTCTATTTCATTCGCCTGCTAAGCTAGCTTGGCGGGAAGTTTGAAATTATTTTTACATCGAAAAGTAAAGTTGCTGTGTCGCAGTTGTTGCCACAATGGCGTTATGTGAGCTGGAAGAAATTTGAGGAGGAAAGATACTTATAAAACGGTCTTGATAGTCATAGTCCCAAATTTATAAAAATGTTACTTCCATATTATTAATACTGCAAATACAACTCCTTGTTTATGGAAAAGAGCAAAATCGATTCCTATTCCAAAGCCCAAGCCAAATATTGAATAAAGGCCAATACCTATTGTACCATTTCGGGCAAAAGTCCCTGAGAACTTTATTAATCTTGGACTAAGATTTAATATTAGCTTGTCATGGAGTAGTTCTGGGAATGCACTTTGTAAACGGAGAATGTCGACTAGAAAAGAATACGAATTATGCAACTTACACACCCTATTAATACAATGAGAAACAAACACTCTTCTGGCTAAGATTAAACTAGGGTGAAAAACTACCATAGAAAATTGAGAATATTGTCCAGTAGAGGACGATAAATCTATTATCAACTTTCAGGAAAAGAATTTAGACTGGTGACAGGTATATTAAGAGATCGGCGAGCAAGTTCAGTAGACTTACAGGAGTACATAATGTAAAAGTTGTATCAATTCATCCTTGAAGGCTATATCTCTTCTTAGGATCCATTTGGATTATCAGTGGTCCCGTTTATAGAGGATTGAATTAAAATTATCTTAGGTAAATGAAAATAATTAGTATCATTGGCTAGAGGAAAGCGATTCTCGTTTTAAAACTTATCAGAGAACTGAACCAAACCGAACCATTCTTCTTCGTGGCTATCGGTTCGGTTCAGCATTTCTGAAGCTGAAAAAAGCGGATTGGTTCGGTTCAGAACCGATTGGCATCTCTGCTTTATAGTGCCATTTTGATTATACCTTTTTTTTTTTGGTTGGAGACATTCGTTACGGTATGTAGGCGCATTCAAATTCTACAAAATTCTATTTTTAAGTGGGTGAAAATGCCGGGAAAAGTTAGTATGGAGAAAATGTTTTTTCATCCGCCAATCAAGGCACGTAAATAACTCTCAACCCAAATTTTCGGTCTGCTCTGCTCACGACAGCAACCGAAAAAAATAAAAATAAAACGGGCTTGGTCTTCCCTCAACCGATTGTCTGCGGCTCTCGCGCTCGCTGTTAAGCGGCTGTTGTTGTTCACACAGGCTGGTCGGTCTGACATCAACCCAATAACAGGCCCATTTCAGTCAAGCGGTCCCAAAGTGAGAGTTGTTTGAAGACCGAGAGACCAAAATGTTATTTCAAAAAGGTTGTTGTGAACAAAGTCAAGTGGAGCAGAGCGTAACATTGCGAGAGAGAATGAGAGAGCACACATTGTTTTCGGGCGTTGATGTCGGTAGCCTAAGAAGCTCACACTGATAGTATACATTCAAAAAAGACCTTTTCAGCAAGCGGTCTCTGCAAATAGGTTGGCAAAAGACCAATAGCGAAAAAACCATCCTCATCCAACCGAACACTATCAGAGAGCGTAGTCAAAGGTTGCTTCCGTCCCTCTTTGTCAATTTGCCGCACGAAACCGGTTTTTTTCAGACAACTGCAATGAGGGGACCGGTCGTTGCGACCTCTGGCAGATATATATGAATTTCAATCAGTGTTGCCATTTTAGCTATTTAGTTGCTAGATCTAGCATTTTTGAAAGTGGAAATGCTTATAAATTTTCGGAAATGCTATTAGCTATAAATCTAGCATGTTTAAAATTATGTTTAGCTATTTCTAGCAATTTTTATATTCTTAGCCGAAGTGCAAAATAACGCATATTAAATTGGTTTAAAACCTTTGCTATAGAGCTTCCCCTGATTAAAAGTGTAAGAAGTGAATTTCCGAGTGATAATTTAAGGCATAATCATTAGAAATTACTTTAGTTCATATGTGATTTTAGTTGAGTTTCACTACTCATGAGATTTAGTCATTAAAGATCGCGATGCCAGCGTTAGTTTCATGACCGAAGAGCAGGTAAGGAAAGCCAGGTTTTAAGTACCGACTTTTCCAAATCAGCGCTAATTTCAGTACTGTCTCGGTACTGAGCCTCCTGACGGGTTCTATCCACAGTACTGATAGTCGTATGAAAGCATTCAGGGTATCTTCAGTCTTTATATTCTTTCGTAGAAATTGACTACAATGAATTGACAAAATATTTTTATTTAGACGAAGTAACTAATTTTCGCTACATATTTGTCAGTACTGAGATCAGCATTTTTTGGCCTTTCAGCTTTCGTTGCACTTAGATTCTGGTTTGGCTCGGACTCCAAAAAAAAAGGGAGATTGTGAATTCATTGCGGGAACTCTGTCCTTTTTTGAAGAATTTGTTAGTGTTAGCACCTTGAAAAGCCAATTGGGGTAATTGTTTCCTTCGATACACCGCGAATTAAAAAGAATTATCATGCAAAAAATTTCCTGCGAACATTCATGGTTTCTTCTTAAATTAAAATTGAAGTTTGCTAATGATGTACCGAAATTATGTATACTAGACAATTACCTTAATTTGTAAGTTATTGTTGGATTTTAGTCTGAAAAATTTTTTTCAGTTTTACCCTTTACAATTTTTAGCTATTTCTAGCATTTTTTTTGCGCAGACTTATCAGCTTTTGGACAGTTTTTGTTGGTAACTCTGTTCCAGAGCGGTTTGCAGACCTTCATTAAAAAGTATTTTTGTTTTCGTAACTTTAAATTAATGTTTTTAGCTATTTTAGGTAAATTTTTTAGGCAACTTTTAAACAAATTTTTTTTAAAAAAATTACTTTTTTCAACCCCTCGGTTCAGCAAAAATTATTTCAATTTTGAGCCAACTTAATTTAAACATAGTTTTGAGCTTTTTGTAAATTCTTTTCCAAAGTAGCTCCAGGGAAGGTAGCGGTAGGGGACTCCAGCTTGAAGGTTCACACCTTCTGGACACATTTAGTAATCAGGATTATTTATCGATCCGCTTAAGGAATGATAAAGATAGGATGATCGATATGGAGCCTCGCCAATAAGGGTTGTTTTTTTCTGTTCTTGTTGTTGGACTGCTTCCAAACTCAAATCTTATGTCCACCGGTTTAGAGAGTATAAAAGCCTCACTGGGGTTTCTTGATTTAACCCCTTCACACAAAGTTTGTGTGGGTTGCCAATCCACTCTGTCGGGTCTTCTAGTTTAAAGAAGTTTTAAGATTATCAGTTGTAGCAAAATAAAATCCAAGGTACCGATACGGAACCGATTGTCGAAATAAAATAAAGCCAATCGGTACTTGCCGGAACCGGCTCTGGTTGATTCCCTGCTCAATATTACTTCCAAAATTGGATAATATGTATGTTTGGCAACGATGGGTTGGACTGCCTAATAATGTTGCAATACCTTCTTTCTGACTGACTGACAAAGGACACCCCTGATCTAGGTAAGATACCACAAAACGTGACCAAAAAAAAGTGTGAAAATCGAACCGCATATTTAAACTAATCTCTATTTATGTACAGTTATGCTTGCAGTAGGGAGTAGAGTTGACCAACTCCTTTGATTGGGTACTTACGGCACGCGCTCTCATCGCTGCCATCGTGACACTGAGATTTGCCATCGCAGACTTGAGTCTTGGGTATGCAACCGCCGCCGCGCTGACATTTGTACTGAACACATGTAAAATGTATTTATGTATGTGGTATGCGAGTGTTGTGGTAACGGATGTGGATGTGGGGCTCGGGATGTGGGTGGAGCTACTCACCTTGTCGCCGCTGCAGTTGCAGAGCATATAGTCCTCGTCTTCGTGCTGGTCACAGTCGATTATGCCATCGCAGACGCTCTCAATCGGAATGCAATCGCGATTGTGGCACGCGAATTCGATGTTTTCGAGGCAATTGCTTCGCGGGGATGAGGATGATGATGATGATGAGTTGGCTAAATGTACAATAATGATGATTGTTGGTGGTTGTGGTTGAGTTTTGGTGATGTGTTGTTGGTGGTGGTGGTGGTGGTGGTGTTGGTGATGGTCAGACAACAAGAGGCATACAATAAAACGATTGGGAGCACATAAAAAGGTAACAAAAGAGAGAAAGAGAGAGAGAGAGAGAATAGAGTAGAGTAGTGGGGCAAGAGGAGAGATAGGAGGACGCAGAAATGTGGCGGCATCAATTATCTATAACTAGGCTATAGCTGGGGTATGCGTGTGTGGCTGTGTGTGTGTGGGTTGTGTTTAGGGCTAAAGTAAGTTTCAGTGTTTAAACATGGCATGCACTTTGGGCGCATCTCCTAGTGGGTAACCAGCACCAACCCCTCAAGCAATATTTGGTAGCTAGAGGCTACACTCGACTAAGAACCTACTCGCTGCACTCGATCGTGTGGTGGTGGTTATTGGAATTGGGTTAGTGGTGGTGGTGGTGGTGGTGGTGGAGGTGGTGGTTGACGGCGCATGCGTGGTGCGTCTTTCCAGCGGTGCTGGTCCAGCAGTTGATCTTGACCAGGGCACGAATGGCGGCCTCCTGGTGGTCACTGGCGGCAGGTAACGGTCGCAGTTCAGCTCGTCGCTCATATCGTTGCAATGATAGAACCGATCGCAGCGCAGCTGCAGAGGGATGCACACATTGGTGGTGGAGCACTTGAACTGATTGGAGGCGCAGGGATTGTGGGAATTGGCCTTCTCGTACACCTGACTGGGATGGTATGGCTGATAGTCCTGCTCATCGAGCTCATGCAGGCCGTCGTCGTGGGAGGTGCGAGAAGGATGTTCACCATAATTGCGTATAATGTTGTCCTCGTCGAAGGTGTCGATATGGCGGTCGGGAAAATCTGTGTCCATTGTTGTTGTTGGTGGGTGGTGGGAGGAGGGTGTGGTGGGGTCAACCGCATGCAAGCCATGGGTGGGTGGGGGGTTTTTTTTTTGAGTCGAAATTAATTTGTTCATGCAAAAATGTTTCCCGTTGAGCCAATTGCAGTTGTAGCAGTACCGTTCCGTAGTAGTTGTTGTTGTTGTTGTTGTAACGTGCAATTAATCGTTTTATTATTATTTTGGTTTTTGTTTTTTACATTCGATAACCACAACCACATTACATTCAGGTCGTTCAGGGCGGCGGGGGAAAAGAAAAATAAAATTTTTTGTGTTAAAATCAAAATTTTCTCCTTCACAATTTTACACACACACAAATTAAAACGCTTGAAGCCATCGAAGAGTTCATTGAAGAAGGATACAGCTAGACAGTAGAGTGGGATAACAGGAAGAGCCTGCCCCACACAACAGAGGTTTTAGTTACCATCCCAAAAAGAGAGACACCCGCATGAAGCATTTACACACAAATTGGGGACAAATTGTACACCACACCGAAGAAAGCTCCTGGGACTTACCGCAGTTCAGCTCGTCTGTGTTATCGACACAGTCGTAGATGTTATCGCACACCTGGCGCATGGGAATGCACTCACCGCTACTGCAGCGGAACTCATTGAACAGACACCGATCGTCGTCATCGTAGCCACCTGATTGACGATGCACGACGTTGGGTTGTGAATGTGTGTGTGTGATTTGTGGGTATGAAACGAGTGAGGTAGGTGGGTTGGGGGGGTTCTGTCACATGCGGTCAAAATCAAAATCGAAAAGTGGTGCGCGCCTTCTACGGAAGTGGCTTACCTGCTCGGACCGATTCGACGCACTGACTAAACGACTCTCACTCACCTTCGCAATAGCGTTCATCGGATATATCCTCGGGGCAATCAATGTTGCCATTGCATAACAACTCCTTGGCAATGCAGGTGCCATCATCGCATTGCCATTTGTCGTATAGACAAGCTGCTTGACGCAAGTCGAAAAAACAAAATTGGTTGGTTTTTGAGGGTTTTTTTGAAAACAGAAAGAACTAAATAGAGGAATTCGAAAACATACGACAACCCTCCTCATCGGAACGATCGTGCGGACAGTCGGCACGACCATCGCAACGGTGCACTATGGATATGCAGCTGAGATCACGGCAGGTGAATTTACCCTTTGGGCAGGTATATCTCAGTTTCGGCACAACTAAAGCATCAGCAGCAGGTGGTGAGAGTATTGATAGATCGATATATACAGAGAGAGAGAGAGATGTGGGGTTTGATGAGAAGATGATGATGCTGAGGGCGAACTTCTTTAAGCCTTATAACCTTTTTACTTTCTAATGATCTACACGGAAACTATCTTAGTTACGGCTTACTGAAAAGCTTATTAATCAAAGTGCATTAGTGAATGGCGACTAGTCTATGTCAGCCATTATGAAGAAAAAAGCCTTTCCAAGGGAATGATTGATTTTTTGGGGTTGTTATTTGTGTGTGTTTTAAAATAGAAATTATTTTTGTAAACTTGGGGTGGTTAATCGATATGTGTGGGATATGTATAGATCGATTTTCTTGATTAAGTGTATGTTTCATTTTCTTCAAGCGAGAAATTGGATTATGCATAAATACCAGAGCTAGCAAATTACTATTGACCGTTTTTGTTGTCCAATAATAACAGTTATTTACGGACCTTTTGAGCAAAAAGTCAGAGATGAACCGTTCACATCGGCTCATGAACGAATCGCTCTTTGCTCAACGAACAACCAATGGATTTGTTTACATTTGCTCTGCTCATTCACTGAGCAAATCGTTGCGAGCGAAGAAGATAAAAGTCATTTGCGATTGTGTGTGTGCATCTGTGAGTGAGGTGTCTGTTTGGGCTTGCCACACACACACACAAAACAAATAAAAGAAAAATAGACCCTTTGAGGTGAGTCGTTCGGCTTTTTGCTCATCTACTGATTCTTAATGTGCGAGCGCTCAGTCGGATCGCTGTCTATAAATTGGTATTGATTGATCAAAACAAGAAAAGCTCAACTGAGAACAGTCAACTGAAAACAAAAACAAGGAGAATCGAAGTGTTTTGCTCAGAGCGAGAGCAAGCGTGTATGGATTTTGTCGGTTTTGTTATGGAGCAGACCGCAAAGGCAAAAAACGTTCAATTGTTATTTACGAGCTCTGATAAATACTTTAAGCCTTTAAAAGAAACCATTAAGATTTACCAGTTCCAGGCTGTTATTTTCGAAATTGCCCTGCGGCACAAAATCACATTACAAGATCGATGTTCTCTCTAACACTTTGAAGGCTGGCAGCCTTCAAGTATCGATTACAAGCTTGACCGTTTTCGTAGGCTTCCTGACTTCGAAACAGAGTTCGATGTAATCGGAAAAGTGGCATATATAACAGAAAACACTTGGGCTTTAGATTACAACTCTATATACCAGCGATGTTTCTCCATAGCCCCCAGGGTCCGAGCGCAATTGGCTATTTACACGCATACGGCAGGAGCGCATGCCGAAGTCGGGCTTATGAGCGTAGCTCTGTTTGCCTTCATTCGCTGCCCAGCCGTCGTTGAGGGCAGTTCAAAGCTGGGCTGTGACGCTTTAATATCGCACACCAATACACTCTCACTTTTTGTCCTCGCTCTTCTTAAACATCGCTGCTATATACCATTTGAGAAAATGTTGGCGAGGAAATATGCGTTCGGTTCACTAGACGATATACAATTTGGAAATTCGTGTGTGGACTTATGGACTAGCTGTATAACTCCACACACTTGGTGTATGGACTTGTAAAGCAGCTACCTTACAACCTTGCAGACTTGTTAGTTTTAAGTTAAAACTTTTAACTGGGTGTATCGGATTGTAACGAGGATTTCAACACAGACCATTAATACTAGACTGCCAGATTGCTCTGCGAAGCCAGATAGTTCGCGAAAAGATACTTTATGCAACAGGTCCCAAAGTATCTCGAAGCGGACTATGTCGGTAAGGCCTTATATGCTGTCCTGTTGTGTTTTTTTTTGACGACATAGGAACTTAGCTAGGTGGAAGGGAAACAGTGGAAGGGAAATTCAAACCTGCGCGCCTCGATCAGTTGACGAAGCCAACGTGAGAAACGACGCAGCAGAGCAATCTGGCAGTCTAGTATTATTGGTCTGTGATTTCAAATACATGTGCTGTACAACTCCTGTAATGTAATTGGAGTACTACTTTGTCAACAGTGAATATATGGAGCTGTAATGTATGTCTGTTTAAGACAGCGATGGGCAAGCCCTTGCTCCCATTGCTCCGATAGTTATTTTACGGCAACTGGCGCCTGCGTGGCATTTAAAATTGCCTCGGTTGTTGGCGCCAGTCGCACACAGTTGTCTCGTTTCGAAACAAGCTGAAACAACAAATCCTTTGCGCATCAGCGCAGGGTGCTGGAGCTTCGACAAGCCACTTGTGCAATTGTTGTTGTGTTTTGAAAACTTCAAACAACAACATGCCACAAGAAGGAAAGAGAATGCGTATGCAAAATACGAATGCAAAAATAGGCCATCATGCTATCTCTTTTGCTCTCACAAATTGTTGTGTTTTGTGTGCTTGTGACGATTGTGCACAAGCGTTGATCGTAACAGATCGCAGCAGATATTTGACTTCGGCCAGGAGTCGCGCGAAGCCAGGAGTAATCGCGAGTATTTGTACCGAACGAACTTTACTCATGACGGCTCGCAGCAGAACTACGATTTTGTAACAAGTGGCGAAGCGCTGAGTCAACTTGAGTATGAGTAAGGGAAATACTCGAGTCTAACAAGCCTTGAGCGCTGAGCGATTGTACTCGTGGCGGCTCGTTGCAGTTCTCTGTTACAGAGTATGAAAACTACACTAGGCAACAAGGTCTTGTATATTGAAGGATTGCTAGTGATTCAAGATGATTTTAGTGAGCTAGGCACAACGTTTTTAAAAATGTTCCATTACGTCTAGATTCTTAGTAATTTGAGCTTAAAGTTGCAATTTTCACCTTTTTTAGGCGCCAATCTATTGTTTGGACTGTCTTTGAAACTATCAGAAAGTACCAATCCTTAGCTTTAAAATGAACTATCCCAAACAATTCTGCGATTTTTCTCAATCGCTATTAAAGTTCTCAATACTCGAAACTCAATACTAAGTACTTGATACTCAATCCTTAGAACTCGGTAGTAAGAACTAATTCTCTTACTTATGCTGGGTTTATACTGCGTCACAAAGTGTCACATTTCAGTGTCACAATGTCACAGCTCCATACGAATTTGACATTGTGACACTTAAATCAACATTAGAACAAAGTTCTCGATACTCAGTGCTCGATACCAAGTATTAGTTACTAAGAACTCGATAGTATCGAATCGGTTCTCAGTGCACGACGACCACTAACAAAAACACTTCAAATAAGACGAGCAATAAAATCAAAACAATCACTACTAAAGGTCGCGATTTTTTTCCCCCATTCCGCATGGTTCTTTCCTAACAGTTCTGAGACTGTCGCACAATATCGACAGGATAGCATAAACATGCGGGATAGTTTGTCAGGTTTTTGAATGTCTTTAATTTGTATTAAGCCGAACGGAATATTTTGGGTTTGAAAAATGTTAGGGTTGCCCTCTGTCAAATCAGGCAGCCAATACAACCTAAATATTCATTCGTAGTTAATGCCGTAAAGCAACTTAACTGAGCTAAAATTTAACTGTTTTGATTTGCATCTTGCCCACGGTGATTCTTAGACATAAACAAACACAAAACACATATTGAAAATTTGTAGACAGCAGCAGCAGCACATAACTGTAAGCGAGCTCTCCTATTCTTCTTTCTAACTCTATTCTTTATCGCTTGCATTTGGAGCGTTGGAAGTTGCTAAATACATTCGGTAGTTTAGTCCAAACTAGCGGACAGTTTGTGTCCCATCTCCACACGCAATCACATTTTCGTCATTTATTTCGCAATATGAATTGAAATTGTTGTTTTTATTGGACTATTCTGTGCTAAATAAGCTAACAAAAAGGCTTGTTAGTCGGAACATATTACATATAAACATAGTCCCAAATTTCGAGGCCACTTTATTTGGAAACAAAGTGTTATAGGCCACCACTATAGGCCGAGGCCACTTTATTTGGAAATAAAGTGTTATAATTTGCATAAAACTAAGCAAGTACTTAAGCTTATCAGTAGACATCGGATTTTAGGTACAATCATATTTTTAATGGGTGGTCACAAAAAATATTTGATTGGATACAAATTTGTTTCACGAAAAGTAGATTATTTTAAATCCTCATTGATTTTGCATATTTGACATATTTACATATCTTCGACTTCAAGAATATTTCGACCTATTTTGACCTATTTTGGAATATGTCATATGCTTTTACATATTCCGAGAGTCAATATATGCTCCCAAGTAGGCGTCTGCAATATAACTTTGCTAATTAAATGTACAAACATCGTCGGTCATTTTTGTGGCCTTCATAAAGCAGGAAGTAAAGATGCCGAAAACAAATAAAAAATGAAACCACTGATAAAGCCGGGAAGTTTATAGCCAATCTTATAGTTGTAAGTCTCAATGATTTAACTCCCACAAGACCATATCTAGTTGCTAGTAAGGAGATAGAAAACGTTAACAGTTGTGCAATTTCAAGATTTGTAAATAATGCCCTGAGGAATTTGTGGCCGAATGACATTGAAGAAAATGTACTTATGCTACTAACGGATGCAGTTGCATATATGATTAAGGCTGGAAAGCATCTAAAAGTATCCCAACATGATTCATGTTACTTGTTTGGCTCACGCGCTCCACAGGATTGCGGAGACTGTTCGTGCATCCTATCCTGATATAAATATGTGTCCAAGACAATGTAAGAAAGAATAAATATGCAACACTTATATCGTGTGATGTGGAGAGAAGCTTTTCGGCTCACAATTTAATATTATAGGGCGGTGCCCACTGGACGCGGAATATTACGTGCGAAATATACGATGTTTCGCAGATTCTTAACAGAGTCTGCTAAGCTGCTGCTATTAACTGCATATCTATGTGCTTCAGTCCCTGCTGCATAGATTGACCTGCTATGCGGTTTGTTTGGCTCACCAAGCTCTCGATGGCAGACGCCATCTTCTCGGCAACAGCTGTGCTTTGGCAGTCTGATTTTTTTGTGTCGAGTGGAAACTGTTTACGGAATCGCGACACGGAAAATTTACACAGCATATGGTTTTATATGCACTTTTTCTTTTTGCGTCCATTTCGTGCCGAGTGGACACCGCCCTTATCTGATACCATGGAAAAACTTATAATAATATATTGTAAATTAAATTATAATTAATTTTACCAGCCACACATATGTGCCATAAACTTACACACAAATCAAAAAATCTCATATATGAAAAAATTTGTTGACATATTTTGACCTAAAGTGACCTAATTTGACCTATTTTTGACCTATTTTGACCTATTTTTGACCTATTTTTGACCTATTTTAGCATATGCTTTTTACCTAAAAAAGCATATTTTGGATATGATCATCTTAAAAAATTGCCAATCTTTATATTAGTCAAACGTCAAAATTTCGAATTTTTTGGACCACAAACAAAAAAAACCTAAAATCCCTCTTTTTTCAGACGTTGCTTGCGTTTTAGGGTTGTGGTTTGGTCTGCGGTCAACTTGAAATATCAGAAAATTTACTCTTGATTTCATATATTTTGGTTTAGATGTGCAAACTGTCCACCGTTGAGCTTTCTTGTACTGACACTGGATCTCTAATGGATCCCACCACTAAATTGGACCCAAACTTCGAACCAAACCTACATATCATATCTGATTCTCACTTCTGATCACTTTTGATCGGACCTTCAGCTATTTTGGCTAGAAAAAGTTCGCCCTCTACCCAACTTATGCTTCACCATACTCACTTCCGTCGCAGTGTTCCTCATCATCGCCATCACTACAGTCGGCATGACCGTCGCATTGTTGGCTTGCGCTGATGCAGCGAGTGCCATCGCGACATTGATACTCCATGCCGCTACAGGCAGCCGCTGTGTGTGTGTGTGTGTGTGTGTGTTAGTAACGTTGATTGTTTTTTTGTTGGTTTTAGTTTAGCCATTCAAGGGGGGGTTAGCAGAGCGCAAAATGGAGAGAGAGAGAGAGAGAATGATATTATATGTTTAGTTAGTAAAGGCGGTTTAGTGATTAGTCGTCGAATTATGCCCAAAACCAATTCTCCTGTTGCGCTGGATTGGCGGTTTCGCTTACATCTAATTAACCCTCAGGGGCTAGTTTACACATAGGCTCGCTCCCTTTGAGAAGCGAGCCTACCAATAGAGTATTTACGATTTTAGCACTGTGTTCTGTAGGAGGGTATTCCATATGTGGTTCGCACATATGTCTTGCATATTGATGCTCTTTCACTTACGGCAGTCATCGCTCTCATCGTCGCCATCGGGACAGTCCGCCACATAGTTGCAACGCTTATCAGCATCAATGCACAGGCCATTGCGACATCTATACTCGTTGGACTGACATTCTGCAATGAAATGGGAAAAGCGCCGAAAATATATAAAATATGTATGGAACGGAATGAGATATTTTTGTCAAGCCTGCAATTAGACGTCAACCGGATGCAGTTTAACAAGCACTTCCCATTCAACACCCACCAACCAGGCCCCCACTCCCGTTCAAAAATTCGAGTTGAAAGCAAAAGTTTGTTAGGTGTTTGTTGATGTGTGATAACCACCCCCCACAGCTTCGTTAGCCACAGTTTCCTGTGCATGTTTTGCCTTTTGAACCCTTTTTTTTTTTTTTTTTGTTGGACACGACACGCCGCTTAATATTTCATACAACTTAAGTATTTTCACAAATATTTTCGGATATTTTTTATTTCGCCAAGCGCGCACAAAAGTATGCTACACAAAGTGACAAGGCGGATTTGATTACAAGCAACAAACACACACACTGAGGGTTGAGAGAGAGAGAGAGAGGGGGGAGACATAGCGTAAGAGACAAAGCAGAGGCTAATTAAAAGCAAAGACAAGTACAGGAAACTAGGGAAAGAGTTTTTGGTCGGAGAGGTCGGTAATTAGAGCAGCTTTAAGCAACAATTAGCAGAAATTATTTTGGTACTCAAAATCATTTTTATTGCTATTTAAAAACCGGGTTAATCTTGTGAGTATTTTTGTACTGTCTGCACTCATTCTTTGGAAAATGTTGAGTCTTTGCTTAAAGAAGGCAAACAAATTTATATAAGAGGAATCTGACTCGTCTATCCGTCCGTCTGTCCGTATAAACAAAGATATCTCAAAGATGGTAAGTGAAAGAGGTGCGACATGTGTGGAATATAAACTGTTGGTCCAAAAGCTTAAAACGTCCCCACCATTCACACCAAATACGGGGAAACAGTTAGACATGCTTGCAGAAACGCTTACCAAGGCTTACAAAGACTTCCTCGATAAGGCCTGCCCCCCTAGAGAAATAAAATCAAATTTTAAAGCACCATGGGGGTCTAGTACTCACAGAGCTGGAGTAAGCTCAACAAAAGCAGACATCAAGCATACAATCGGAACATACCAAACAACATTTTCTTTGAATAAACTTACACCGGTCACTCTCTGTGTTGGAGTTAATAAACAAAAACTTAAACCATCTACAATCCCAGGCTCTTGTGCGAAATGGAAATAGCCAAGAGATTGAGAAAGGCACGGCTTTGGCCCTTTGGGGAATGTAAACATATTTCTTTTGAGCTCTCACTTCTGTAGAAATGTCAAGCTCTAACGCTTCTCGTACAAAAAGATCCAGGCTAGCTCAGCAATCTTGACAGGTTAAATCAGTTCATACATGGTAGATGGGACCTGGACCAACTCCAGCAGGAGTCTTAAGACCTTCTTTTGAGCTCTCACTATTTTTGAGTGCGACTAAGAATCTGAAAAAGACCCACTAAGAGACTGGCCCTTTGGTGTTAAACTCTGCTGGGACATGGTGTTGTTCTGAAAAGAAAAAGCAACTGCCTTTCGAAGCATCTGTACAAGCATTTTCGTTCTCCGACACATGCAGCACCAGTGAATATGAGGAAACCAACCAATTTCTGGACATCCCCTGTCAGATGGACTGGCCTATAGCCGGAGGTAGCCCCTCAGGAAATTCTGAATGATAATTGAGGCATACTCAAAAACTCAAAAGTCGCCTGGCTATGACTGCCAGATGCTCCAACGTAACGAAAACTGCATTGTGCTCCTGACGGAAATATTTAACAGATGCCTGAAATTATGAACTTTCCTACACAGTGGAAATGTGTAGTTTTTTAATAAAATTGCTGAAAATCACTTAATACCAAAACCTGGCAAGCCTTAAAACGAGCTAGCATCTTATCGCCCGATAAGCTTATTGGCAGTGTTCTCCAAAATACTCGAAAGAATATTTCTAAGTAGATTACTGACAATAATGGAAGACAGCTGCTTGCTCCCTGAGCATCAATTCGGCTTCAGACATTTCCATGGCACCCCAGAGCAATGTCATAGGTTAGTGCAAGCGATTATCGATGCCCTGGAAAACAGGCAATATTGTTCCACAGTCCTCCTAGATGTGAAACAGGCCTTCGATAAAGTTTGGCACTCAGGACTGTTATACAAATTGAAAAAAGATCTACCTGAGCCATACTACCTGTTCCTAATGTCATATCTCCACTGCAGGAAGTTCTATGTTAGATGCGGTGACGACGAGTCAGAATTGACTAATATAAGGGCAGGGGTCCCACAAGGCAGTGTGTTGGGTCCCATACTCTACATCTTATTCACAGCAGATCTAACAGTTATACAAGACCAGAGGCTTACAGTTGCTGCATATGCAGATGACACTGCATTCATGGCAGTTTCGAAGAACCCGTCCACGGCCTCAAACATACTGCAGAAACAGCTAGACCTATTTGGCAGATGGCTATCCAGATGGAACATTATGGTAAATCCTTAAAAGTCATCTCACATCACCTTTACCAACAGAAGAAACAATTGCCCCCCAGTCACCCTAAATAACACTGCAATTCCACATCATGAAACGGTTAAATACCTAGGGCTAACACTCGATAGAAGACTAAATTGGCGAAAGCATATTGACAAGAAAAAGGAGCAGCTCAACATCAAGCTGCGTCAACTGTATTGGCTCATCGGACAACATTCTAAGCTGAAAACTAAAAACAAAGTTCTTCTATACAAGGCCATACTGAAACCAGTGTGGACTTACTGCATCCAGCTGTGGGGCACAGCCTCAGCGACCAACATTAAAGTGATCCAGAGGTTCCAGAGTAAGGTCCTGAGAATAGTGACTGGAGCACACTACCTAACCACAAATGAGGAACTGCACAGGGAGCTCAAAATCCCTTGGGTGAAAAAAAATAAAATTTTAAAAAAACACAGAGAGGATGTAACCACCCTAACAATTTGGCCATCAATCTCCTAGACAATAGCCTTACGAGAAGACGTCTGAAGAGATTTCACCCACTCGACTTGCCGTTTCGAGTTCCAGGCTAGGTGCACAAGTGTTGTTGTAAGTCACTTATTTTGTGGCTGTTTCAATACAATAAATGATTGATATTGCTTTCGGCTCTCTGGGCATCCCAGCTCCAAATATCCAGTACATGTTCGTACTACATGCCAGAAACTTTTAATTATTGCAAATGCCACAAGGTGGCGAGGCCATTGGCCGCCATAAATCAACAATTGTCGTCGCCGTCAGAAAACCGAAAATGCCAAACTTTGTTAACCCAAGAAACTGCAGTGGCAACTTTAACGACTTTTAGGCGCACACAAATCGCCGAAAGTTTTTTATTTCGCCATTCGCAATTTTCAACACGAAGGCGCACGAAGAAGTTGGGCTCCTTCCGCTGCAGTTTGACAATTCCATTGCGGGCAGACAGACAGACAGACAGAGTCAATTTGCAAACGGCAACACGAAATGAAACAAACGAAATCGTAAGAAAACAAAACAAACCCAAAAGCAACACAGAAAGGGCCAAGCAGCTTATTGACATTAAAGATTCAATAATGACAGGCAAAGGCAAAGGCAAAGGCCAGCGGGCGAGCACTTATGGCCAGCCAAAGGATTTGGCTGCCAATCTGCAAAGCGATGGTGCTCCAATTATGTATGTTGTTGTCCAGACGTGTGAGAGCTGCTAAGCCGCTGGGAGCCCTTCTGTGTGTAAACAAATTACGTGCCGCATTTATAATCCGCAGTCGAAAACAGTTTTGTTTTTTGTGTTTTGAGAAAGGTCCGTTTGGGCCGGGGGGAAGGAGGCTGCATCTTGGTGGGGAGAGTGTCAAATGTAGCCGCCATTGAAATGAGAGCTGCAGCAAGCAGTGATGTCTGCCTCTCCCACGGCTCTTGCACTTGAACTTAAAGCCCTGTCTGAAAGTATGCAACACAAAGAGCAGAGGAAAACACACAACAAACAGAAGGCACAAGGAAAGCTAAATTCGAGTCGATAATTGATACGCGGCGCAAGGGAAAACGCAAAAGCGCACAAGCCAAAAACCGCAAACAACAAACAAGTGGAGAAAAAACCGAATCGAAACGGAGCGGAGCGGAGCGGGAGGTGCGAGGTGGCGGCAAGGTGGGCGGAAGGACAGGCACTGTAATGTGGGGTTAAGCAAATATTCACTTTGCGGCATCGAGTGAAGGGGAAGCTTCTGCTGCTGTGTCGTTTAAGAGCGTGTTTTTAGCAGCATATTGATAATAAAAAGTATTTTTGATTTGATTATTGCTCGTTAGCATGGCTCCCTGCTCCTCTCCAGCGACAGCAGCGACATCATCTACTCATCGAATCATTAACTCGCCTTTTGCTATGCAAAGTGCACAACAGACAGCGCCACTCCACCTCCAATGCCCCCTGCCCCATCGCACATAATTTTAAAGCACTCTTAAAGTGCGGGCAAAACAACAACAGAGAAAAAGCCAAAACACAAGTTTCCGCTACCATGCAAAAGTGTTATTAGGACTTTAATTAAGTCCTTTTCCCCAAAAAACTATAAACGATAATTATTCAGTTTGTTTCTGCTCGACGACTAATCGATTTCCGTTCCCCGTCAAGGTGCGGGAGGGAGGCAGAAGAGGCAGCCATTCAGTACAGAAGATGTTGATGAAGATCTAATTGGCGGCACTTTCATCAAACTAATTGCCTCATGTGTGTGCGTTTTTGAATCGGAAATTAGGCAGACAACGTTTTTGTTTGGTTTGGGGGTGATTTCTATTTAATTGTGTGAGCTAAATCTTTTACGATTAATTTCAAAAGATTGATTGTCCCCCAGAAGGGACGATAAATGCAAATTGTTGCTGCTTTTCGAAGCTTGTTTTGTGGGTCAAGCGACTAAAGTAGGTCAGCATAAAATCTGCAAGCTGCGGTTCTAAAAATTGCTCAACACTTTTGCCTTGTCTGCTATAAGTCAGTTTTAGCGCAACACATTGAATAGCGGGCGATGAAATTAGCTGGCACTTACTACTTTTGGTCAGGAAAGGGGAGAAAACCTTATTTTTTTTGGATTTTGTTTCGCGAGTTTTGTGTCAACCAATTCGTGGAGGACGCAGTTTGAAAGGGTCTTTTTTCGGCGAAGACTTTGTATACTTCAATCCACTTCAATTTGTTCTGTCTTTGATGTGTGCAGAGCTGAGTGAAAATCAAAGGAAGGGGAAGCAACGATGTCAACCTGTTACTAACCTGTTTCTAGCGAACAGGGGTTAGCAATTTCCATAGCCTAACTTTTTTTTTTATTATAGTCCTGCTTTAAAATGGCTTGACACAGCCCCAAAGGGCCAAAGCCGAGCCTCTCTCAATCTCTTGGCTTGTGCGCTTCTAATTTTCGCTTTTGGTCAGTTTCGAGAATTGTGCTTTTCATGGCTAATAACGAGAAAGCTGGCGCCAACAGCAGAGAGGGGTGACCGGGTGTAAAGTTTATTCAAAGGAAAAGCTTTTTCATTAGATGTTCCGAGGCGGGATCGAACCCACGACCTCTTGCACAGCGGTCGCGCACACTAGCCGCTGAGCCGCCCGGCTTGCTATTTAAAATTGATAAGAACAATTTAATTAGTTAACTTTTATAGCCTTGGATTACACTGGCACATTCTCGAAAACGATTTCCGTATGTTAATAAGCTTTCTTTCGATTTTCTTATAGGAGATGAGTATCCGATGTCGGATGAACACCCTTGGCGAATGTTTAATTCACTGTTAAAGCAGCTGCTATTCGCAGCTGTGTACGTTTAGCTCTTTTCTGCTAAAATGATATTCTATCAACTAGCCTCGTGTCAGTAGTAGAAACAGCTGATTGTGACATTAAAGCATGCTATTTACATGTGAAAGGGGTACTTTGGCTTACAATTGTGGTACTAGCATTCTTAAATGATGCCTAGAATGAAGTAGATGATAGAGGGGTAATTCTTGATCATGAGCTGCCACTTTTCTTTGTTCAACGATAAGAGTTCGGTATCGTCAATAATCGATATTTTTATAAACGCTAATATCAGAAAGATATTATTATGGTCACATTAAAACTGGCCTGTCAGTTTATTGTAAGAGGTTATAAAAGATGTCGCACAGAAGCACAATTCACCGGATAGACCAACCTCTTAAAAGATAAGCATAAGCTTAGAGAAAGACAACTTGAGCCTGTCAATGTAACCCAATTCGACGGACCCGTGTTTTTCTTAAAAAATCAAAAGAAAAAAATAAAAATTTGGCGGTTGGCAAATCTTAATCATTTAATTTGTTCCAAGTAGATTTGTTTACATCCATTTTTGAATATGATATCTCTCAAATGGCCCCCCTCGGGCGTTGATGGCGTATTGCGCCCTTTTGCAGCATTTTCCATCGATTTCGCCAACATTTCGGCCGGAATAGCGGCTATTTCTTCACGAATGTTGTCCTTAGCTCTTCTACGGTCCTTGGCTTGTTAACGTAAACCTTTGACTTCAAATATCCCCACAAGAAGAAGTCAGGCGGCGTCAAATCGGGCGAACGCGGTGGCCAGTCCAAATCACCACTTTTCGACATCAAACGGCCCGGAAACAATTTCTTCCAGAAAATCGATTGTTATGCGACTTGTGTGCGGTGGAGCGCCGTCTTGTTGAAACCAGAACTGCCTCATACGCTTTCGACGAATAATTGGCATCACAAAATTGGTCATCATGTCGCGATAACGCTCCTGGTTGATGGTAACAGCATGGCCATTTTCATTTTGGAAGAAAAACGGCCCAATGACCGTTTTTCGCACTAACGCCGCACCAAACTGTGACTTTTTCGTCATGAAGAGGCACTTCTTGAATCTCCTGAGGATTTTCAGTGGCGTAAATACGGCAATTTTGCTTATTTACGGTCCCATTCAATGTGAAATGGGCTTCATCGGACATGATAATTTTGTTCCAAAATTGCTCGTCATCTTCGGCCATTTCGATGACTCTTTGGGCCCATTCAATCGACGAGGCTTGTCCGCAGGCAACAATCTGCGTCAATTGAATTTTGTACGGGAACAAATGCAAATCAACGCGAATAATCCGTTGTAAAGTGTACCGAGCCATGCCCAACTGCTGAGAACGGCGTTTTTGGGATGTTCTTGGGGGACCTCTCAACACTGGCTCGTACGGCAGCGATATTCTCGGCCGATCGCCTTGGTCGACTTTTATTTGGCCTCTTCGGATTAGAAAGAGCCTCACCAGTCGAAAATTTTTCGTATAAACGCTTAATGGTGTTCTTAGAAGGCGCACTTTTCACATTTTTAATTTTTTAAAAGCACGTTGAGTTTTCAGATTGACTTGTTCTGTTGAATGCTCAATTCAACTATTTCAGAGCGCTCGCGTGGCGTGTATTGTTCCATGGTAAAAATCTGCTTGGACTGACGCTTAAACGCGGTATGTCATTAAGCGATCTGACATCTCTGTCAAAAGTTATGGCGTTGCCAGATGGGTCCGTCGAATATGGGCAACCCTATGTAATAATATTAGGCGATAGCCGTTTAGACTAATCTGTTAGACAATAGTTGTTAATCGATAGTGCGTTATCGATAATTTTAAAGAGTATGTAGCCCTAAGAATGGCAGAAGCACTTCCATCCATATAAGCACAGCGACAAGACACACGTGATGAAATAAAAGTCCTAACTTTGAATTTAATAAGTACCCTCTAGTACGGCTGGGGTCAGTCACAGTATTGGCGTCAACCCAGCGTTGCTCTTTGTACGGTGATGCGTCCTGACGACAACGATTGAGGCTTATGTCGCTTTTCTGCATGACATTTCGTCTATCAAGCGTCGCTCATGTCGGTTCCTGCATGGCATTGCGTCGACCTAGCGTGCCTGGAGAGTCGTTAACGTATTGAGCGAACATCGCCTTGCAAAATACATCAATCGAACACATTGTATGGTCACAAAACCGTCGACGAAACGTTGATACAGCGTTGGTCGGCAGTACCAGAGGGTACGCCTACTTATTACATGGTGTCAGAAGTGGAGAATTATCAACATTTGAAATTAAATGGGCAAACTTGCCATCTAAGTGGCCAATATGGAAAAGTGTATTTTCAATGTTCATGGTGGCGACTGGAAAAGATGCCGAAATTGAGCCTAAGAAAATAGCAACATTTTTATGGCTTACGGGGACACAGGCGATGTAAACTTACAACACAATGTTTCCCAACGATGGAACTGCCAATGACATGATGGGAAGTCGAGTAGTAACGTCAGCCGTAATCTACAATCGAACTTTACACATGATAAGCATTGCAACCAGCTCAAAAACTCCAAAATGGAATCGTTTAAGTTCAAGATCATGGTTCAGAATGAGAGTCAACCGTTCGCAGACTTTGAAACCGAATTAAGAAAGCAAATTCAGCATTGCCAATACACATGTGTCCGTGTGGCTCAGCGGCTAGTGTGCGCGACCGCTGTGCAAGAGGTCGTGGGTTCGATCCCGCCTCGGAACATCTAATGAAAAATTTTTTCTTTGAATAGACTTTACACCCGGCCACCCCTCTCTGCTGTTGGCGCCAGATTTGTAGTAATTAGCCATGAAAAGCTTTTAAAACTGCCGTTCGGATTCGGCGTTAAACTGTAGGTCCCTTCTCTTGTTGTAAAATTAGAAGCGCACGAGCCAAGAGATTGAGAGAGGCTCGGCTTTGGCCCTTTGGGGCTGTGTCAACCTGACAAGCCATTTTACTTTTACTTTTCTTACAATACACATGTGAATGAGGGAAATCATATGAGGACCGCCTTCTTGGCGATCACATCATCATTGCAGTCAAAGCAACAGAATGCTGCAGCTGAAACTGTTGGAAAACAGAAACAAGTCACTAGTGGAGCTTATTGTAGAGCGTCGCTGTTACAATTGCGGAGCCGTATTCGGTCCGGATCATCGTACGCATGCACAAGGGTTGGTCATTTTGCCAAATATTGCAAGCAACGAGGGCATCAATCCATCAGATGGATGACAACAGAAAGCCGATAACAACCGTAAAGTGGGACAGATCAGGTAAATTCCTAAATGAAACTAATCCTTACCAAAGGATGAAAGCATGTCGATCCGACAGAACTAAGTGGCGAAACACTTATACAATTTGAAACATAAATGTATCATCTAAAGTTGACACAGGAGCAGGCGTCAATTGTATACCAATGAAGGTAGCTTATAGTTTACATAAGAACATATCAAATGAGAAGGATGGATCAAGAAAGAAAGCTTAGTTTTTGGTGGTAGATAATGCACGAGAGCCGATCCTAGGGTTAAGCACCTCAATTGATTTTGAGCTAGTCAAATGCCTAAATCTTGACTCAATCAAGTGCTAGCCAAAAAACAAAAGAGCAATTTATAGAAAAGTTCAAATTTTTATTTGAGGGCTTAGGAAAATTTCCTACCAGGAGTACAATAAAACCAATAGTACAGTACAAAAAGAGTATTCTTCAAAGTCTACTTGAACCGCTGGAGAAAAGAGTTGAAGAAAATGGTTAATTTCAACTGTCACTTACCCCACTGACTGGTTAAACAAGCTACGAATTGTACAAAAGGCCAATAGTGAACTTCGACTACGCCTAGATCCAAAGCCTCTCAACAAAGCTATCAAACTAGAGCATTTTCTTATTCCTACGATAGACGATTTAACCAGTCAGAAACAAATTGAAAAGATATTCACAGTCTTAGATTTGTCCAGCGGCTTTTGGCAAATGAAACTAGACGAAAAGAGTTCAGATCTTACAACGGTCATGACCCCATTTGGTCGTTTCAAATCCAATCGCGTTTCATTTGACATAAACAAGGCGACTGAAATGTTTTAGTGAACATTTCTCTTCTAATTGTATACTTTGAGGATCTGGGAATTATGGGGGAAACTGAGGAGGACCTTGACGCAATTTTGTTATTAGTTCTTAAACATGCACTAGAAAACGGATACAAATCTACCGAAAAGTCAGCTGAGCAATCAGGTTGCGTAAATAGAGCTTTAGTAAGCAAAATCTGTTAGTTTTAAGGCCTTTACTCAAATAAGCATAAAATTTTAATTAGATCTTTAATAACTTTTCAGTTATTTTAAGCTTTAGGAAATATCGATATATCGATGTTTTTTAGACTCGATGCTTAAAATATCGATATTGAAAAATGGGACTTAGAATATTATGGACAACCGTATTGCAAATGAGACTGTGGCGGCTCTGTCCATACTAGTCACGAGCTTCTATCGATTACTACGCAGCTTTCTCTCATCTCCAGGAGTTTCAGAGAGTAGTGTTTGTGTGAGACAAGCGAACGTGAAGCCAGCGCTCGGAGCTAGTTTCTCCCAACAATTTATGTCAAACTATTTAAGTTAACGACCTCTTAATACCAATAAGACTATAAGTGTTTTGTGTTTACTAAGAGATGTTCGATGAGATTTAACGATCCCTTTGCGACCAAGATTCTTATCATTTCTTTTGTCTGTCCAATCCAATTCTTACTCCTCCACTTTTGTCTGACCACTCAGAGAGTGGATGAATGCGCAAGGAATGCACTTTTGCCCAAGATAAAAGCCAAAACATATATCCCAAATCTACTACGATAGCAGTTCTAACTATCAGGTTATTATTTTTGTGTCTCATTCTCTCTCTGACTCATTCGTCGGAGGTTAATGAATTGCCAATGAATATGATGAATTTTTTAATTCGTACCCTCTGCATAAATCCATGCTGATGATTAAACTCATCCCGAAATGCATGTCAAGTGATTGACTGCCATCGTACTATCCTATTCATATCCATATGCGCTCGTGCGGGTGTTCGCATTGTCTCTAGAAGTCGGTGGCTTTTCGGGGCTACGTAAACATTGACTGACAACGTCAAAATGGCAGCTCAACACGAAGACTCGTGAAGCTTTTGCCAAGCTCATGAATATGCACACACTCCACCTCCACCCTCATCCTGCCACTTGCCACCCTATGTTTAATGAGTCATTAGCCGGGTGGACCCCTCTCGGCAAAGGTTGCTCCGAGTGGTTGATGCGCCACAAAAACCGTGTCAAAAACCAGTGACAGTTGCTGGTGGAGAGGGTCGAGCCAGCGCTGCAGCTGCTGCAGGGCGACAATTATGTGGCGTCTGCAGTTTTAAGTGCGCCTTTGCATGTGGCTCTGTTTGCTCTGGCTTAAGCCAGCCAGCTCAATCGCCAACTTTTCATTTTTCGGCCATAAACACACAATGAAAATGTCGCATAAATAAGCCAAAAGACATTGCAATATCAGTGGCAACTTGTTGGCTCCCGTTGTACCCGGTGGTGGCCTTCCGCTAAATCGATGGAATTGTTTGATGTTGGCATGTGTAACCACCCCTCCCATCCGCAAGCACCACCTGTCTGCCTGCTTAAAGTTTCCACTGATTTGTCGCATTCCCTGCGCAATGTGACAAACGTTAATTTTTGTGGCTTGTTTTGCATAAAGTTTTTTGTTTCCGCAGGAACAAGCGAGTGGGCGGGGGGAGGCGCGGGCAGGTAAGCGGTGGTCGTTGCGTGTGTCGTCTTAGTTACTTCAGCAATTTATGGCAAATTAAATAAATTTATCATTTCGTGGCCAAAAAGCAAGCCAAACAAAGGAAAGGAGTGAGTGAGGGAGGGAGGGAGGAAGGGGCGGTGCGAGGCAAAACTAACAAGAAATAATTTGGTTTCGATGCATCATAGCAAATGCAAGCACCTAAAAGTAGGCAATGAAATTAAACAACTGCATTTAAAGCGAAAGTGGAGGGGGGCGAGAGAGAGAAAGAAGTACATGGAGAGATGTCAGAAAAGAAAATGGACATGAGTGAATATGTGGGATAAGCTCTCGAGATGGCTAAGCACCGTCCTTGGTTTGCAGTTGATATCGTAGCAATAGTCGAGGTGATCCTAAACTCTAAGCATACCACAAAATGGCTGCTTGCTGGTAGAGTGCTCGTAGCATTTTAGGCAACATTTGAGTCTCCATCAATCAAACCATCAACCGGTTCCCTACTCTGGTGGGCAGAGCATCAGCCATACACATCGAATTGAATCTTGTTCTATGTCAGGAAAGTAGGCTTAGTTAAAAAAAACTTTGCTTGTATTTGTTTTATATGTCCCCACAAATTACAAAAGTTTGGTCAAAATCGGATAACTATAGCATATAGCGGCAGTATGAATGATCGGTCGAAAAAGAAGATCTAGTGAGAAAAACTTTTTTGTTTTAAACGGAATCGCCTTCAAAAAATGTACATGTTAGTTTGTTATCCTTTTCCATGATTCCACTAAATTTGGTCGAAATCGGACTTCTATATAGTATAGGTCCCATGGAAAAGTAAGGTCCGAAAAGTAGTCTTATTTAGTAAAAAAAACTGCAAGGGTATACAACTTTCCCCTATTTTTTATATCTAAAACGAATTTCAATGATTGTCCAGTTCAAATGGATACCAAATCGACGTGTGATCCCAGAGTCTGGCATGTAAATGATACCAAGCTTTGAATTTGTTTATCTATATCAGGCATGCCCGAAAAAAGCATAGGGCAGAGCACTCACCAATACTGCACAGAAAAGCACATTGAAAATTGGGTAAGGCAACAACAAAATCACACAAAATTGTTGTTAGTCAGTTTTCTTTCGCCAATCAAAGGAAATAATTAAACCGGTTTTTGTTCTACGTTTGCAAGTGTGTCGCTTTCTATACCACGTGCCCTGCATGTATACGCTCATTGACTTCCTATCTTCGGTGCAATTACAAAAACAAAACGTAGCCAAAGAGCATGAGGCTGGGCTTCGCTGATCAATATTTTTCGTTTCTTTCAAAATATGGGCAGAGATTACATCTTTGTGAACTCAATTTCAATCATTTGCATCAGAATAAGCAATTCGATGAAGTCCTACGCTTTTGGGCGATACGTTCAGATCACCTAAACAGACTCCAGTAAGCATCTTTGAAGATATACAATTTTTGTGTTTTGGAACTGTTTTGAGCCTTTCGGCCATATTGCTGCATTTTGCAAAGGTGGCGTTTTTCATAGTACTGGGTTGTGTGCGGGACTCTGGAGGTGGACCCGGAGGCGGACCTGGAGATGCACCTGGAGATGGACCAGGAGGTGGACCTGGAGGTGGACCAGGAAGTGGACCTGGAGATGGACCTGGAGGTGGACCTGGAGGTGGACCTGGATGCGGACCTGGAGATGGACCTGAGGTGGTCCGAAAATCACGATATTTGCAGAATTCTTGTTTTCGTTGAAACATTGTGGAATGGTGGACGCTTGCCCGGGACGGTTCCTATGTTGAAGAAATGTGCGGGTAATGGTCTAAAAAACGTGATACAGTGGACGCTCGCAAATTAGAACCAGTTGGTTCCTGGGGTAGTTCTAATTTTTGAAAAGTTCTAATTTCTGGATGGACTCTTTTCTGCTAAATATGCTTCGAAGGGAATGTTATTTTAATTAAAATTAATTTGTTTTCAACATTCAAGAAAAATAATATTTTATTCATTCATAATTGAGCAAAAAAAGGCTTAAATGACTTTTATTTAAAACTATTTTTCTTTTATTATCTATAGCTATCATGCTTACTGTATGTTGTTGGAAAATATATATATTTTTTAAATCCACTCAAAGACTTGTCAAAGACTCAGCGAGGGAGACCTCTGTTATGTATTCATTTTTATTATAGCTGCTAAAAAATTATAAATTCTATTCACCCTCTTTTAATAAATGTCTCGTGAAACCAGTCATTAAATATCATCAACCAAACATTTTTTTGAGAAGTCGTAATGCAGTGGGTTGACATATCCTTTGAAGCATTTTGGTTGTTTTGCTTTTAATTTATGTGAGCTATCTGTATTTGCTCCGAGTAGAATTGAAATGCGTTCCTTTTGTATTTTGCATCCAGGGGCATTCTTTTCGCAAAGGGCAACGTATGTTCTGTCTGGTAGGTAACAAAAAATAGTCCACTTTCGTCGACATTATATATTTGTGTCTCCATTAGCTCCATATCAGTTTCTTTGCTCGAACTGTGTATAGGAACCGCCATTACATCACTAGACAGTATCTCGCCACAAATTTTTAAAAAACGAATGCCATGTCAATTTTTATATTTGGTGAACCAGCCATCGCTTGCACAAAATAATTGTTCATCCTTATTGGGATACACTTCACCAAAGATAGTTTTAGCTTTCGCCCTTAATATTGGTCCAGTCATAGTGCACTTCTTTTGCCGTTGATTTAAAAACCATTCATAAAGACAAGCTTCCATTTCAGGATGTTCAGCGTTGTGCAAGGATTTATTTTTAAACCTCCTGGTATGTGTTTGATACGGCATTCAAGATTACCTCCTTTTCCGATTTTATATAACTGATGGCAGATTTTGCCTCAGACACGCCTTCATCGAGTTGTTTTAATATTTTTGCTTTAGTTTCCAAAGACAAAGTGTTTTTCTTACGCTTATTCGACATTTTAAACTAGTTTTCACTTAATTTTTATCCCCGAATATGTGCCTGCTTGTCAAAAGTTTGCATGTGAATGACCGAATATGAGTGCGCAGTTGGGTGAATCCCCTTTTGTATATGCAAACCAAAATAAAAACTCATCAGAAACTAAAAAAAAAAAAACGCTCGCAAATTAGAACCGTGGTTCTAATTTCAGAGCGTTCAATAAAATAAAAACACTGGTTCTTTCTGGAAGATCTAATTTGAGAGTTCTATTGTGAGCGTCCACTGTATATGGAAAATTTTTGATTTCGGGTGAAACTCTGGAGAATAGTGGACGCTTGACGGGAAACTTTTAAGTAAAAGAAATGTGTGGGGAAATGGGTCCAGAAACCGCGGTTTTTGCCAAATTTTTTGATATTGGTGAAACTTTGAGGATTGGTTGGACGCTTGCCCGGGAAGGTTTCTAAGTTGCAGAAATTGTTCAAAAACCACGATAATTGTAAAATTCTTAATTTCGGTGATACATTGTGGAATGGTGGACCCCTGCCCGGGACGGCTCCAAAGTTCAAGAAATGGGAGAGAAATAGTCCAAAAATCCGATATTTGCAAAATCTTAGATTTCGGTAAAACTTTGGGGAATGGTGGACGCTTGGTTCGGAAGTTTTCTAAGTAAACAAATGTGTGGGAACTTTGGGGATTGGTTAGACGCTTGCCCAGGAAGGTTTCTAAGTTTAAGAAATGGGTGGAAAATGGTGGAAAAGCCGCAAAGTTATGCTCAAATTTATGGAAAATGTCCTAAAATGTGTGTGTTTATGGTCAATCCCTTTTCGCGGATCTTTTAAATCGGGAAGCTTTAATTTTCAAAAGTCCACCACCAAGATTGGAAATGTCAGGTGAGACTTTTTTATAATCTCTGCTTTGAGCCCATGTAAGTAAGATACGTTCAAATATTTTCCAATTTGTGAAATCGACCCCCAAGTCGGAAAAGAAAAACTGATACCGATATCGATTTAAATAGCTTAACTGACTGTGGCGTCTGTCAGTCCGTAAGTATGAGTAAAACAAAGACGGTAAGAGATAGAGATTCGCTGTGAATGAGACATACAGCAATGTTCTCAATTCCACAAAGTAAATTGAACGCAATTCCGCTTCGGGTTGGTTTTGCTGTTCTCAATTTTGAATGAATTAACTTAGGTTTTACTTTATCGAAAAACTATCGAAAATGGAACAGTTGGAAATGAGAGGGAGAGGAACGTAAGTACGTAATTTGGAAATTACTTTTTATTCCTCTCACCAACAAGCATAACTTTTTAAAGGAAAATGACTTTGTTTTTGGGTTGCAGGAACATGAATTAACTCAACTATTGAAAAGTTGCAGTGAAAGTGATACTAAGAACATGCTCGATATACCTTTTATGCTTGCATATCTCTCACAGTATTGTAGGCAGATGGTTCGTACAACGAGTCGAGACAATTAGTAATCGGATTATCTTAAAGATCGAACGAAAGTCAAGTTATGAGCAAATGAAAGTTCGCTGCTGGTTTTTTTTTTTCTTCTGGAGGAGAAAAAAACATACTGAGCATACACTTTCGCTGGTAGAGAGCATATTACAGTCGGACTTTCTGAATAGTTTTAATGTTTCAATTGCTGAACTCGATTGGGATTTAAGACCAGGAGTCGGCAATGCCAGTAGAGAAATTGCGATGACCTTTATAAAAGCCTCTCACTTTGGCTTTGATTTGTTGTGTGTTTTGGTCTCTACACAATACAGCAGATTTGTATCCGACTTTCTATGAACGATCAGCCCAAGTCGTATATAATCAAAGTTGTTGTCACATTTGCTTGCTGTTGTTGTTGTTGTTGTTGTTATTTCGGCTTGACGTTTTGACCCGCCCTTCCTGGCTGTCGTCGCGCCCTTTGACAAAGTAAAAGTGTCAGCTCGTGCCAGGCACCCAGCCAAAGGAAACAGAAACAGAAACGAAGCGCAAGTTTTTTTTGCAAAACTTTCTTAAATACTTTTGCGGTTGGTAACCAACCACCTACCGTTGCCCGTCCACAGCTCCGAGCACAGCCACGAATACCTCAACTTTAACCGCAAACAACAGCCACAAATTAATGCCGCGTTTGGGCTATGAACACATGGTCCGCTGTCCGACTGTTTGCACAACTCGGCGAATGCGTGATTTTCTGTCTTGACTGCAATTGCAGCTGGCAGCGGCGACCGAAACGAAACGAAATGGAATGGAATGGAAAGAAATTAATGCAAATATATGTAGGTAATTTATTTATTTAATTTTCGAGTCTTGAAGTACTCGTACGGTGGGTCGTTGCTACGCTATCTTGTGATATATCGCTGAGCAATTAAATGTTATCGGCCAGCGAGACATACACGAAAGATAGGCCAAAGGAGAGAGAGAGAGGAGCGAGTGAATCCAAAAATTGTCATTAATCATCGCGAACGACTGCACGCAATGCGATGTCAACTGAGCGGCATAACCATAATAACAATTTGTGGCCAAATATTTGTGTGGCCTGACCGCACATTGAGCCCCCCACACCCACACCCCCACCCGTATGCTGGCACCACCCTTTTCCACTCAACTAAATCGACATGCGCTTGAAGTTCATTGCCAATTCAAATTCAAATGCAAATGTGATTCATGAACGTCTGATCGATGACCTAACATCACATGAATTGTCTTATGCCTGATGTAAGCATTGAAAGGGGTTAGCTGAAAGCGATTGCAATCATCCAAAAGTATGACTTCAGCTGGAAGTAGAACAGCTGCTGGTAAGATGATGCTTAGTAATTTAGTTAAAAGAGAAGTCAATAGAAGAATTCTTTATTTGGTTTCTACATGGCCATATCAGCCAAATCCGTAGGTAGATGGATACCGTGAACCTTACTCCGCCAATTGCATTTGTGGCCCCTTAAAATTGTATAATTAGTTTTGGCGTTTCTTGAAATTCATTTTTAGATCAGGTTTCATTGGAAACGAAAAAAAGGAGCAAAAAACTTAAAAAAAATCCCAAACGGGGGGTGACACAGAACTTCCAATTTGGGTCTAAGATAACTGTTCATCCTAAGATAACTAGGGTTGCACTCATGATTTAAATTGATGTTGAATTGAAATACTGCTAGCTGTAATATAAGTACAGGTTTAACTCAAATTAGAAGACGTCCTCTAGCCAAAACTAAAAAGAAAAATTTTTAACACATTTTCCCTATAAAAAAAAATAAAAAAAAAATATTAAAAAATAAAAAAAATATTAAAAAAAAAAATAAAATAATAAATAACAACAATACAAAAATAAAAAAATTTATTTATATAAAAAACAACAAAAAAATATAAAAACAAAATAAACATATAATATAACAAAACAAATTTAAAAAATAAAACAAAAAAAAAGGGTAAAAACAAAAAAAAATAAGGATAACAAAAACACAAATTAAAAAAAAAAATAAAAAAAAAGAGCCACCAAAATATAGAACTAAATAAAAAAAAAAACAATTATAAAAGGGAAGGAGGTACATAGTTAGGGTAAGTACCCAAAGGCACAATCGCAAACCCTTGCCACAATCTTGCGGAAAATTCACCATTATATAAAAAAATAAATGGTCGCGAGTACCAGCGCGGGGTCAAAAAAAAAACCAGAAATTTAAAACCCTTGCACAAAAAAAATTTGTCAGTGAAACCCCCAAGGCGATAAAACACAGCCAAAAAGGGAAAAGCCGAGCTTCAATAGCTCTGCTTGTAGCGCTTCATCATTTTCGCACAAGAAAAGGACAATAAAAGGTGAAATAAATTATAAACCATAAAAAATCTGGAAACATTTAAAAGCCCCTACGCTTGACGTAGCTTTTGCATGGCTAATTACTACAAAGCTGGCGCCAACAGCAGAGAGGGGTGACCGGGTGTAAAGTTTAATCAAAGTTAAAATGAGCACACCAGAAAAGATTCCGCCAGAAAACGACGATTACCGGCATATTCTAATGTTGATAAACTTAATTTAATAAACGCTGTAAAAGTTAAGAGCGAATTGGCAGACAAGAGACACTCGAATTCCAACGCAGTCAACGCGGCCTGGATGTGGATTAGTGGGAAGCTTGACAAAATCGGTAGGTCATGCTGCTACATATCGAAACATTATTCATAATCATTAAATATATATTTCAAGTGATGGAATGTAAGGCTCCTTACAAAAGGCTGCCTGGGTAGCACTGAAGGACAGCAACCGTTGCCACACCAAAATGCCATCTGCAAAGCGCTTCCTGACAGGTAGCGCAGGTGGCGTTTCATTAGATTACCCATCTTTGACGGAATCCAGAGCCATTGATTAAAAGTTTGCGGGCGCAACCGACCGCCGAAGAACACTAGTAGCCAAGAGGAATTTGTGTCCATTGAGAGCTTGGTCTCTCAAACATAGTGGACCAATCTAAGCAGCAGGGACTGAAGCATATAGAAATGTTGACCTTTTGGCACCCCATTTTAAAAAAGTTCAATTGGGGGTCATTACAAATAATTTCGGTTATCATGTTGATAACAGCAGGTCGGAAGACTATTTAAGAATCTGCGAAACATCCTCTATTTCGCGCGTAATTTTCCGCGTCGAGTGGACACCGCGCTGTACTAATTAGTTGTCCGATTTTTATCATACACGATGCTTGGAGACATTTCTATGAAGAAGAAACAACGTTTTTCTTACTAAAACTTGTATTTCGATCGATCGTTCCTATGACAGCTATATGCTACAGTCATCCGATTTGAACAAAACATTGCAGAATAGTGTGAAAGCATGTAAAAAACATTTCATTGAAAACAAAAAAGGTTTTTCGAACTAATTGGCCATTTACACTAGGACTGCGTTATGCGCTAATATCTCACATTTAGCTATTTTCCCATACAAGAAAAGTCAAATTACTTTCAGCAGTCCTACTTGTTAGTGGGTTTTGCAGAATAGTCTTCAGATTCTACTAGAAGTTAGAAAAAAACCAAAAACAAAACAAAAAAAAAAACCACAACGGGGGTTTAATATGAGAAAATCGATTTCCTTCCTTATTTAGTCAAGAATAATACTTTTCCGTGAATTTTATCTTTCTCGTTGAAGACTCAGCTTGCACCAGTCGATTGTTCGCAAATAAAATAAGGATTCTTTCTCGCTGAAGGTTCGTTTGCCAAAAGATTGTTTCCCTTTCTGCCTATTAGGGATCGATTTTTAATATTTTAAATAAAAACTAGCAAAAAAAATGGAGGAAAAACTTCCGCATACTTCCACTTTTTGCCCCCTTTTAATCATTCGTGAATTAGTTATACAAAATTGTAAGCATCCCTTCATTTCAATTGTCTTTACGGTATGTCCATTCAATTCCAAATTCCAATTGCCATTTATTGGCTTTGCCCATAAAAAAAAAAAAATACTAAACAAAATACCACAGCGGCAACATGCAACCACACTCATTTATACCCTCCCATCCCATCCCATCCCATGGCATCCATCCGATTTGGTCTGTCCCTTGCATGCATATTAATGGAGCAGCATTTTTGTATGAATTTCATTCAGTTTGTGTGTTTGTGTTTTTCTTTCTGCGCCTTTCACAGTCGACGTCGGCACTTTTGTGGCTTTCGATTGCTTTTGAGTGCTGAGCAGCTGAGCATTTGCATTGCCACGCGTAACTTATGATGCTAATGCTGCTGCCAAATGCATCAGCTGCCAGGCGATGATGTCAAGCCGCCTGTAATTGCAATTACAAATCGCGCTCATGGGTATGTATGACTCTGCCAGAGCGACAGCTCATGGATGACGCGGCTCCTCGATCCCCTTGTCGTATCTGCTCATATCATCTCCATCTCACTCAGAGGCCGCCGCCGTTTATCGCTGGATGCTCGATTAAAATTCTTGGCGTAATTTAGACAACGAAATAAGATTGAGGGGTATGGCTGAAGAGGCAACGGCGTCTCACCAAGTAACCCAGTAAACTTGCCGAACGATCTCCCCCACTTTGTGCGGATCTGAATATAGGTGCAGCCCGGAATTGGCTTATGACAGACCCAATAATGCTCTATAATTAGTGGAATTGGCCAATTGCGATCATTAACCAGGTGTGACTTATGCAAAATAGCCCAGGGGGAAAAATAAGAAAGGAATTTACTTTCAGCAAAAAGAAGCCAATTTAAATTTCTTGATTTGCTCAGCTTGAACTTAGTTTTTCCTACCAAAATGTACAATCCTTTTCATGTCTTTTAATTGAAATGTGAAACTACTCATCTAAGCAATTAGAGTGTTTACAAATTTTTGTCAGACAATGTTTCCAAATTCCACTTCCAAGTTGGAAGTTCTAACCCACCAAACTAGGTCAAATAAGACAAACAGATGTTATCCCAACATTATTTGCTGACTAGCATCATCAACTTCCTGTTGGAGCAACTTGTGCACACAAGTAAATCACCAAGTCATGCGAGATCACAATAGAAGCCAAAGATCTGACCTAAACACGGAGAGTCTTATAAATTTTTGCAAAATTTTTTTGCAAAAATTAAAGGAAAAGATAACAACAAAAAATGTGTATATTTTCTTAAGCATTTTCATTTGTTTGTTTGTTTGTTGTGGCTCAGTCAACAGAGATAAAGTTACATGCATAGATGCAGGCCTCACAAAGGCGCGCGCGCGCAAGCTCGCGCATGTTTTAATGAAGTCAAGGATGAAATTGTCGTAAATAGTTAGTAGGTACTTGCACAGTTAACAGTTTTTAATTTCTTTTTAGCATTGTTCTTGTCTTTCCTGTGTGTATCAGATGAACAAATCATCTCTTTCTCCCACTGACCGTGACCAAAGGCCTAGAAACAGCCATGAACAGCAAACAGAAGACGATGCGCGAGCATCAGGCAGTAAATTGAGGATGGGCAAAACTAAATGTGTCTTCCTCAAACTAATGAAATTACTGTTTATCGAAATATGCTATGGATCAGCATATTTAGGTTTAGGCAATTATATAGAGGACACATTCAATGGAAATAAGAGGTTTTTTTGGCAAGCTCAGAACAGTAGAAAGAAGCTTCACAATTAAGCATTTGTTTGGCCGAAAGGGAAGTTGCGCCACTAAAGCCTTCAATGATATCAATAGCCATTTTATACTTTTAAGATAATGAGTACATAAAACTTAAGCATCATCTTAGTTGAAACTGCAATATAGGAGTTTTTGTTTTAAAAAATAGTTTTAACTCATGAAAAAATAGGAAAAGTTAGCTTCGGCTAGGCCGAAGTTTTGTATATCCCTTGATAACATAAAAGTTTAGTTTTCTAACTATGACTATTTTGGCCTAAAAACTTTTTGGTAAATCATGAAACGCATAATACCCTGGTAATTACGGAAATTTGGAGGCGATCCCATTTAAAACAAAAAAGTTTTTTTTGTCACTAGAACTTCTTTTTCGACCGATCATTTATACTATATGCTATAGTCATGTCCGATTTCGACCAAACTTTGTAGAATTGTGGAAAAAAATAAAATAAGTGTATGCCAATGATTTGGAGCGTTTTCATTTAAAACAAAAAAGTTTTTCTCACTAGAACTTGTTTTTCGACCGATCATTCATACTATGGGAGCTATATGCTATAGTCATCCGATTTCGACCAAACTTTGTAGAATTGGGTAAAAGTATATAAAATAAGTGTATGCCAATGATTAGGACGTTTTCATTAAAAACAAAAAAGTTTTTCTCACTAGAACTGGTTTTTCGACCGATCGTTCCTATGGGAGCTATATGCTATAGTCATCCGATTTCGACCAAACTTAGTGAAATCATGGAAAAGGATAGTAAACTAAGAAATACGTACTTTGGAGGCGTTTCCATTAAAAATAAAAAAGTTTTTCTCACTAAAACTAGTTTTTTGACCGATCGTTCCTATGGCAGCTATATGCTATAGTCATCCGATCCGGCCGGTTCCGACAAATGTACAGCGTATCCAGAACCAGAAGACTTCGTGCAAGTTTGGTGAGGATAGCTTTAAAACTGACGGAGGAGATAGCATAGAAACAGACAGACGGACGGACAGGGCTAAATCAACTCAGCTCGTCATGCTGATCAAGAATATATATACTTTATGTGGTCGGAGATGCTTCCTTCAATGCGTTACAAACATCCGCACAATTTTATAATACCCTTTGCAAGGGTATAAAAACTTTTTTGTTTTCAATTGAAACGCCTCCAAACTTCGTATTTCTTAGTTTACTATGTTTTTCCATGATTCCACCAAATTAGGTCGAAATCGGACATCTATATAGTATAGCTGTCATAGAAAAGTAGAGTCTGAAAAGTAGTCTTTGTTAAAAAAACTTTTTGGTTTTCCATGGAAATGTCCTCAAATTTGGCATGTATGTTTTTTATATGCTCCCACACGATTCTACAAAGTTTGGTCAAAATCGGATGACTATAGCATATAGTCGCCATAGGAACGATCGGTCGAAAAACTCTTTCTAGTGAGAAAAACTTTTTTGTTTTTAATGGAAACGTCCCTTACGTTGGCATATATTTTTATACCCTTGCAGAGGGTATTATAAAATTGTGCGGATGTTTGTAACGCATTGAAAGAAGCATCTTCGACCACATAAAGTATATATATTCTTGATCAGCACGTCGAGCTGAGTTGATTTAGCCCTGTTCGTCTGTCCGTCTATTTCTTTGCTATCTCCTCCGTCAGTTTGAAAGCTTTCTTCACCAAACTTTGCACGAAGTCTTTTAGTACAAATACGCTGCACATTTGTCGGATCGGATGACTATAGCATATAGCTGTCATAAGAACGATCAATCGAAAAACTAGTTTTAGAAAAACTTAGAAAAACTTTTTGGTTTTCAACGGAAATGCCTCCAAACTTCGTTTTTCTTAGTCTAGTATGTTTTCCCTTGATTCCACAAACTTTGGTCGTAATATAGTACAGCTGTCATAAAAAAGTAAGGTCCATGAAGAAGTCTTCGTTAATAAAACTTTTTTGTTTTCAATGGAAATGTCCCTAAAATTGGCATTTATTTATTCGGTATGCTGTCACACAATTCTACAAAGTTTTGTCAAAATCGGATGACTATAGCATATAGCTGTCATAGGAACGTTTGGTCGAAAAACTAGTTTTAGTGAGAAAAACTTTTTTGTTTTCAATTGAAACGCCTCCAAACTTCGTTTTTCTTAGTTTACTATGCTTTTCCATGATTCCATCAAATTTGGTCGAAATCGGACTTCTATATAGTATAGCTGCCATAGAAAAGTATAGTCTGAAAAGTAGTTTTAGCTAGAAAAACTTTTTTGTTTGCAATGGAATCTTGATTACTTAATATGTCCAGAAGGAACGAACCTTCTATCTATAAAACTGTGGAAGATATAAGGTTTCTTCCAATTTGCGGGGGCGGGAGGGGGCGTGGCAAAAATTGAAAATAAACTTGATCTGCCTGCAAGTATAAGAAACATATGTTCCATGCATGTCAAACCTCTATCTCTTACTATCTCTGAGATCTGTTTTTTCATACGGACAGACGGACATGGCTAGTTGCTGATCAATATATATATACTTTATAGGGTCGGAGATGCTTCCTTCTGACTGTTACCTACTTTTGCACAAACTTTAAACACTCTGTGTACCTCTGGTTCAGAGTATAAAAAACGTTCTTAAGTTGGTGACGAAACATGCTGCATCAAAGAATTGTGAAGAAGTAGCAACAGGGCCAGAAATGGTCCACGAAAAATTATGAACAACTGCAGTGCTGCAAAGATATATGACTGACTGACGCCAGCATTATTTGTCTTCTTATCATATGTCGTAAACTGAATAATTACAATGCTACTCATGTATTTATAATATTTGCAGGTAAGACCCGGAACAAGAATACTTTAAGCTAAGATAGCGACAGATAATAAAAATGTGCAGCAAGAGGCAGAATTTGTTCTGCCTCAAGCTAGTCCAAGACGATTAGACCTTAGCAGTATAATTAGCTAAGCATATCCTTCGACGCCATAGAGGCTTTCCAGGGGGAAAGTTTATGTCGTTATAATTTTGAAATGATTGGGAAATAATATTCGTTGACTAACTCGATAAAGGCAAAACTATCAATAGTGAGCATTTTATTGGGTTTTTGGTGCGTTAAAAGCAGGTGTGCCCGCAGCCTATACGCGTGTGACGCATTCGTTGTTGCATAGAGACTTACGCATTGCACAAATGCAACAACAGCTTAGAATGTGTTCTCTTTCTCTCATATGTTTCTTGACGGAAGAACAAAAACGTTTGGGTTGTTTTTAGTTAGATTTTGTTGTTAGCGACGAACGACACCCACGAACATTGAAACACAGCATCGTTTTCTTGTGGCTGTTTTTGATTCAGAATCATTTTCATCATTTGTATTGGTGTCTACGCGGATCTTTTATCAGGATAATACACCTTGTCTAAGCCAGTGGCAACTATGACCAAATTGCAACACTGGTTGATGGGGTCTAAGATGCTTACTCTAAGAGTTACGGGGTATAAAAATATGTTACTGTGCCAGACCGTGGGCTTATAGAACCATTTTGAATATCTTTGAATCATTTCGATTAACTTGGGGGGAATTGATAATATAGATTAGCTTCGGGTTAAATGGAATCTTAAGTTTAAATACTCAGCTCGAGCATAATGAGGAAACATTTAGGAGACTCCAAGATTGATCCCACAATTGACAGCTTAAGAATCAGGAAAAAAAAATATACAATCAAATTGTAAACAGTTGAGATAAGAAGATAAGAAAAGTCTCATCATTCAAATTTCTGGCAAAAACACTCGACTTAATTCTGTGAATCATTTTCCTTCGTTTCTCGTATCATTGTTTGCCTACGCTGCAATTCAAATGAAATGGCAACGCAGCCGCAGCGCAAATTTATTATAACATGCAACAAGCTGGGCAGCCTGTAGATACATTTGTCTATCAATGCATATCTGTGAGATACTTTATGCGGTATCTGTATCTGCAGTGTGCTCGTAAATTTCGTTTTGCTGTCGCTGTTGTCAGGCCAGTCAGCCCAGTCAGTCAGTCAGTCAGTCAGTTCGTAAGTAAATCTGTCAAGTCGAGCATGGCATTTGCATAAGGCCCATTCGAGGTAGTGAAAAATTAATAATAAATGATTCGTTGCTGCCGCTGCACGTGTTACATGCTACATGGCACCGGCAGTGCAAGCAATTAATTGCTGGCATTAACAAGTTGTTCCCTTCCAAATGGATCTTCAGCACTCGATATCGAGCTATCGAGACCGAAGGCCAGTCCCAGTCGCAGCCACAATTTGCATTTGCCCGCCACCCAAACCCAACCCCAAAAGGGCAGTGAGGCTGCAACAAAATCAACTTGTCAGCCAAAGAATTAAGTCACGTATTTAATCAGCTAAACATTTCCCATACAACGTAGCCAAAGATTGCGCCTTTTCTCCTCGCACAAAAATGGAAACTTTCGCATAATCAGGATTCGCAGTTTCTTGACATTTCTTTTCTTTTTTTACATTTCGCACGCGCTCAACAAGCAAATTACGTGCTGTGAGTGCGGAGCGGGTGGCGGGGGCGGTGGCGGAGGCGGACTCCATATGCCCAATGGCATTTAGACATTTTGACATTTTTGTTAATGGCATAAGCATCAAATTACATGCACACTATACGCTACACACACACACACACGCCGGCACGAGAGTCAGCAGAATCTTTGCCGTTGGCCAGTGAAGGGTACTCTTGGAAACAACAAGAGCTGAAAACTGCACTTTAATCTGAAGATTAAAGCACACACAAGCATGCCAAGTGTAAGCTGGCCCTGAAAACTGGAAACTGGAGTTCGGCTGGCTGTTTTCCTTTGCAATTGCATTTACAGTTTGACAGTCATAGGCGAGTGCGTGTCAACAACAGTCGAGAATTCAATGGAGAGCAATGGAGAAACTGTAAATAGAAAACTCACTTCACAGTTGCACTTTTTGTAATTGTTCACACGCACACAAACACAGCGCTTACATCAGCGCATGAGCATGCAGCTTGCCGGCCCTGCCCCTGCCCCTGCCCCTCCCCGCGCGAACTAACCATTTGGTTAGCATTTATTTATTCAAGAGCCTCAGATCTCATTTCGCCTTCTGATTTTATTTCATTTCTTCTCGTTTTCTTTCAGGAAGCGCTTAGAGCAGGCAACCAGAAAAGTTGCCTTTGTGTTTGCTCGCGTGTGTGTGTGTGTGTGTGTGAGTGGGCTGGGGGGCGTGTGGCATTGTATTAAAAATAAACATTTTCAAAGGCAAACCAAAGCAATGCATTCTTCAACATTGTCAACGAGTCCAAGGAAAAAAAAAACACATTTCACGAATTTTCTATGCCCTTCAAATTGCACAAATAAGGGAAAACTTACGAAATGTTTATTTGTTCCACTTGTTACACCTTGGTACATATTCCCTCAATCAACTGAAGGGACTTGAATAAGAAATCTATTTACTTCACTTCATTGGCAGGCGATTTGTATCCAATTCAATCTTATTCGATACCAGCTGAAGACCCGGAGTTTCATTATGAGAATGTGTTTCAAATTTTCAACTGGATGCAAATCGATATTAACATTTGAACTCGTCCAACCTTGTTCGAACTGAGTTTGAAAAGGTTTTTTAGTGGTTCAGAGCTGCGAGAATGTACAACTTCATAGTACCAGCCTACACACCAAATTTTAAGTTCCTGGCTTAAATAGCTTTTGAAATATGGCTCTGAACCATTGTTGAACCGGTTTTGAACCAGTATCGCTCCTCGCTCCTCGTTATCGTGATCTATTATTAAAAACTCCACTCTTAAAAAACCATATTCAACTCAACATTTCCAGCCTACAGACAAATTTTAAAGTTCAAATCTCAACTGACTTCGGTGATATGGCTCGAAACCACTTTTGAACCGGTTCGAAACCGGTTCCGAACCATTAAAATATCCAACTTCATAATACCAACCTACACTCAGAAAAAAAACAGTTCAAAATCTACCGAAATCAAGAAAATTCTTTGACAAAAGTAGAGTAATCCCGCTTTTTCGTGAACTGTGAACGGCGGTGTCATTTTATGAACGCATTTTTAAGACTCGTTGTTCGATCTTCATTAACGTTTAGGTGTTGCGTTAATACCATTTTGGGCTCAACTTGGGAACATTTTGGGGTCATTTTACAAACTTTCGGTCTTCTTCTAAAAACTATATGATATCGTTTTAAGACCACTTGGTGCTCTTTTTGACAACATTTTGGAAACAGCTTTGGAACATCGCGGTCTCATTTTGGTAACACATTGGTTTCAATTGTCGAACAATTTTGGTACATTTTTCTGAACCTTTTGGTTATACAATGTGACTGACTTTATGATATTTTTGATAGCCGGCTAGAGGTCATGTTTAAAGAGTGGCCGGGTGGTTCAGCGGCTAGTGTGCGCGACCGCTGTGCAAGAGGTCGTGGGTTCGATCCCGCCTCGGAATATCTAATGGAAAGTTTTTTTCGTTGAATAAACCTTACACCCGGTCACCCCTCTCTGCTGGTTGGCGCCAGATTTATAGTAATTAGCCATGAAAAGCTTCTCAAACTGCCTATCGGATTCGACGCTAAACTGTAGGTCCCATTCTCTTACATTGAGAAACTCAAATAACTCATTTTTCTTTTATTCATGTTCTTTTATTCATGTTAATACCCTCTGCAAGGGTATAAAAATGACGGGAAATAAAAATCCTATTAAAGTGGCATTTTATACTGATAATCGTAACCGAAACAAGGCATTGCACAGTGGGCGATTGGGCCTCGCTAGCGGCATTTAATTCAAATTTACAAATTTGAAAGAGCATTGATCTTTTTTCACAATGGATAACAGATACTTTAATTAGATTTTTGGCGGTTTTTTATAAGCTCTACGATCAGCTGATCACCAGCTGTGAGCTGTCAAACACAACATATGTTTCAGCAAGCGCTTTACTAAATTGTTTCAATCCTTCCTTATTTTATTAAAAGTTTGGTTTTTTATTAACTTCAAGGTTTGTTTTACATAGAAAATCAGTGTTTGTGACCGGTCTATAAATGTGTTGCTTATAAAACGTAGTTAAGTTTATTAACAACGAGCCCACAGCAGCGCACACCAGTCTTTCGTGGAGTAGAACTTACCAGATTCACCTGGATTCAGTCTAACTCTTATTTTATCTAGAAGTGTAAATCATTGTGCGTCCAAAATGTCCAATATGAACTGCTAATACCTGCTACCCTTCAAGTTATGGCAATTTTTAGGCACGGACACTTTTTTTAGTATGCCACGAAAAAGCGAGCCAAGAAGTTTTTCACCATGGAAAACTGGGTATTTGTTATTGTTCTGAAAAACCATATACTCAGGAGGAGCAGTGAGAGATAAGGCCAGAACGGCGATATATATTCATGCCACGATAAACTGCGTTGTGCGGAAAAAATGCAATCCTAGTGGCATCACGGTCTCTGATCATTTCGCTGAAGTACCACTACAAAGCTTAGTGGGCCATACAATTGATAGGATTAATAAAGCACACCCAGAAAGTTTTAAAAACACAAATTGAAAAAAATAATAACACCCAATTACCTGCTACCTTCAAATAGGATTGTGGTGCAGCGGCCATTCTACATACAGGCTGAAATTTGATGACTTCGGTGGAGACCTGATGGACTAATACTTATTTTCAATTTGTATGGTACCATTGAAAGTGCAGAAAGGACCGACAGTTTTATGGAATAAAATTCGACCTTATTCTACTCGATATTGTAGACTAATATAGATATTTTGCGATAAAGAAACGGCAGACTTGACTCGCAGAGAAATTGAAAACGTTAAGAGCCAAATATTAAATATTGTACCCATTTCAGTGAGTGCCGTTAGATTTGATCACCGATTTCATATGACCATGCTTGATTGCAAAACATTCAGTGTCATATTGGAATCATCTTCGCAATCATGCGGAATCTGTAGCGCAACTCCTAAAAATATGAACGATCCGAATTTGGTGAAGAGCTTTTCTGTTAAGGAAAAACTATTTGCATATGGCTTATCAAGTCTTCAAGCCTTGATTAGGTTTTTCGAGTGTGAAGAATTCCAATACAAAAGTGGCAAGCTCGTGGTGCTGACAAGGATGTCGTTGAACAAAATAAAAGAATTATTCAGCAGAAGCTAAGAGAAGACATGCATTTGCTGGTGGATATACCAATTGCTAGTACTGGCAGTACGAACAACGGAAACACTGCCTGGAGGTTTTTCCAACAACCAAATTTGGCTGCTCGTATAGCAGGAGTGAGCTATGATTTAATACATCGATTCAGTGTAGTCCTACGAGCACTGGCTTGTTGCCACGAAATAAATTCGGAGGCATTCGGATCTTACGCATTGGAAACTGCCGAATTGTTTGTGAAAGCGTACCCCTGGTTTTCTATGCCATCGTCTGTTCACAGAATTTTAATTCATGGAGCAGACATTATAAGCCATTTTTGCCTTCCAATTGGTATGATGTCCGAGGAAGCTCTTGAAGCCAGGAACAAGGACTTCCGAAACATACGCGAGAGCAATACGAGAAAAAATTGCCATGGAAGATATCTTAAATGCTTTATTAGTTTCTTCCGACCCTTTGATAACTTCATTGTCAAATGGGTATCCAATTTCTTCTTCAAAAACGATTTTTATGGATGATGATGTTAAGAGCTTGCTTTAAATAAAGCCTCTGGATATGCCTCTCTCTGATTCCGAATAATATTCTATCCTTTTCTAGATAACTTTGATTTATGAAATATGTTTATTGAAGTTAAAAAAATATATAATTAAAACAAAATTTATATTTAAAAAATTTTTTTTTTAAAAATTAGAAAAAAAAAATTAAAAACAAATTTTTTTCTTCTTAAAAAATTCTATGATTTTTCTCTGAGCAGTGAAAAAAAAAACCGACTGAAGACATTTATTTTAGTTTAGAAGTTATTAATTAAATGCCGCTAGCGAGACCAAATCGCCCACTGTGCATTGCCCATAACCATAATATAATCTTAGCCGCTACAAATCGATCGTCCAAAACAGTTAACTCCTTTTGATTTTTGTTTTAAGAGTCATAAGAATCGAGTATTTTGAGTTTACCGATTTAATAAGCCCGATTTTTTGTAGGCGCATCTTCACCAACTTTTCGTCAAAAATATCTTTAAAGTTTGCTGACTATTGAGCAAAAAGTTAAGTGAATAACTCAAATAGTTCAAAAGGTATGATTTTTGCAAGATGTTTTAAAAAATCTAGCCACTGTGTGGTGGTGCAGCGAGTAATGTGGGTGCCTGCTATGCGAGAAGTTGCGGGTTCGATTCCCCCTCGAACGGAACTTCAAATCAAAAGTTTTTTCTTTAAAAGCTTATAGTCAACCGGTCATCTTCACTAGCTATTGGCACCAGCTGTAAAGTAACTAATCATAGAGAAACTTCTCGAAGCGCACAAGCCAAGAGATCATAGAAAACAATTTGTTTCCAAGTGTTATCCTTCAAAATCAAAACTATGATAATATGCTCTCTGAAACAGAGGAAAGAAGCTCTGGGAATGACTTGGCAGCCATAATTAGTTGCCTACAGTTATTGAACTCAGACAATGTCCCTTTTTGAATTTAATTTTTTCAAATTTTGATTGAAATTACCTGATTTTAAGTACTTCTGTAATCAGTAACGCGTTTAGACATGTGCGAAATATAAGCAGAGACAAAACTAATAAGAAGAGAGCACTGGATCACGGAGATCTTATAGACAGTTGCTTCGCAATTACACTTAGAAGTTTGGGAAGAGTTCCCAGTCGGACTTGGCGGAATGTGGTTCCCAAGAGAATGCCATTTTTCTTACTTCTTTTTACGAGGAAAAGTCACTACATAATAATTTTAGTATGATATGTATAGAATGGTCACTACATTCTTTTTACATGCACTTAGAAGCCAAAAAGTCATGTTTACATGAAACCGTGCCTTCTCTGGGCTGTGCTTTTGGCATGCGTAACCAATAAGAATTCTTGTTCTTTCTTCAACAAAACCACACGCCAAAAATAGATACTCAAAAGTGCATTCTTTTTGGTTTTTACGCCTTAATAAAAGCGAATGGAACTGTTTAGTATTGGAAACTACTTCTTCGGTGAAAAAGATTATGAAAGATGTACCTTTTTCATGGTGTCAAGATATAAACCAAAACAGTGTAAATCTAACTCTATAGTGTAAATGCAAACCTAGTCTTAAAGTTGGCTAAACTATTGTAGTAGATCGGATCACTGGAAAGTTGCAAAATGATGCAACGATTATGGAAATGCCTTCGTAATAATTTTATTAGTCAGTCAGTGAGCTTATCAAGATAATTATTCTATTCTTGGGGCACAGCTGCAACACTTATCACCGCATGTGCATTGTGCCTGCTCGATGCGAGTGGTCGTCGAGTGAGCTCAGTTCGCTTCTCTTATTTCTAAATTAAGATGTTTGTGCAAATTAATTGGTCGCTGGCATCATTATTACAAAGGCGACAAACAATTAGCCTAGATTTGTGCAAGAGCCATGGCACTTGCTCGGCCAATCTGTGCGCCTCATCATCTTCGTCGGCGTCATCGTGTGGCATGTTGTGTTGCAGCTGCATTCCCAATGCCCTGGACAATTGTTTGAAATTGAGAACTGATTGAAATGAATTGCCAATGCGCGCCAATGGATGAAGATTGATTCGATCTTGCATTGAGAACTTACCGTAGGTTAACCAAGCGCCACGCGCCTCGTTCGGTGGCAAGTGGAGCGCGGTTAGAGCCCAGAGCAGCCAGATGGCTGCCAAGGGCCTCACAAGCCGACCCATTGCGGATATCGATGCGGATGCGGATGCGTGCGTTGGTGTGTGTGACTAGGGGGGGAAGACAACTTAAAACTTAAACCGAGATTTCGTAGCCTTGAGAGTGAGTGTGGGGGCAGCTTTTGGAGAATGGAAATGCAAAATGTTTGCCGAGGTGGCGCATAAAAATCACAGCAGGATGGCAGCAGAAACTACGCCGGACAGTGGCGACACTTCCGCTGGCATTAACGGCCAACACCAAAGCCAACAACAACAACAACAAAAAGGAGGATACTTTAACAAACATTTCCGCTACAAATGAAAGCAATGAAGAGGCCCCAGCCCGGATCTCCCCACTTCGCATTGGACACTTCCGCCTTTGTCTATGCAGCGCGAGAGAGCAAAGGGAAAGGACCAACATTAAATGTTGCTTAATTTTAAATACCCCCACCCTGTCTCTATGAAAACCCCAACCCCCCGCCAAGCCGCTTCATCAAGATTCAATTGTGGGCCTTTTTGGCAATTGCTAAGCTTTCCAAACTGTTTTTTTTTTTTTTTGGCATCAAATGAGATGCATGGAAATGAGTGAAGAGTGAAAATTATGAGCCAAATGAAACTCAAGTAACTCAATTGATAAATCGTCGCAACAAAATTTTCATTATTTTTTTTTTCAAATGATTTCTGTTAAATTTTAAACATATTTTGATGGGGGCGGAAGCTTAAGTAACTGCAGGAGTAGCAAATACGTTGATGGCAAGAAATAGCCTCTGCATTTTGGAATCCTTGAAACCAAACACTTTGAAATACTTTGCACAAAAACAAGTTGCTATGAAATATATTCCTTAAAAGGAGCTACCAAGTGAGCTGCCTTAATACATATTTATTTTATCTTGATGATGATGAAATGGTAACTTTAGCTAAGGTGGCTAAATAATAAGGAAAAAGCAAAGTTAAGGTCGCCTGCTCCGAAGTTGTAATACTCTTGCAATTGCAAATTTTTAAAAGCTTTAATCCTTCTTAGTTTATTTTTGTTTTAAACGAATTGATCCTTGAGCGAGTTTAATACGAAATCAAGTGAAATCACTAAGTATCTATTCATCTATTACTAACTTTTCGGAAGTGGAACTAACAGCCATGCTCTCAATGTAACTTTCGCAAGTTTCTAAACTCTAAATCGCAAAGTTCTTGCGTATATGAAATCTTAGCTAAAAAATAGGCCAGTAATTAAGTCGCAAGCATTTAATATTCAAAACTAGGGCAGCAAACCGGAATTCCGACATATTGCTCACTGTAAACCGAAACTTAAACCGTTGAAAATATGGTTGAATATTGTTGTTTCGAACCGAAGATTTTGGTTCTAAATAGAATTGTTAATTATTATGTTTTTGGATCCTCGATACCAAAGTTAATGGAACAGAGCTCGCAAATAACAGTTGACCGTTTTTTGTTGTCCAAAAATAACTGTTATTTACAGACTCTTTAAACAAATAGTCAGAGATGAACCGTTCACAGCGTCTCTTGAATAAATCAGTCTTTGCTCAACGAACAATTGATTTTTTGTTTCCCTGTTGCTTTGCTCATTCACTGACCGCTTTGTCGCGAGCAAAGAAAATAAAAGTCTTTTTCGTTTGTATGCGTGTTTATGCGAGTGAGGCGTCTGCTCCCACCCAACATTCAAATCACCTTGATGAATCTCTTTCGAGATCTTTTGAAGATTAAAAATAGGGGAAAGCTAACTTCGGCCATTGAAAACAAAATACTTTTCTAAGGGAGCTTTACTATATAGATGTCCGATTTCAACCAAATTTAGTGGAATCATGGAACAGCATAACAAACTGTTAATTAAGAAATTTGGAGGCGATCCCAATTAAAACAAAAAAAATTTTCTTACTTGAACTTCTTTTTGGACCGATCATTCACACTGCAGCTATAAGCTATAGTCATCCGATTTTGATAAAACTTTGTTAAATTGTCTAAAAGTATATAAAATAAAAATATGCCAACGTCAGAGACGTTTCCATTAAAAGCAAAAAAGTTTTTCTCACAAGAACTAGTTTTTGACCGATAGCTCCTATGGCAGCTATATGCTATAGTCATCCGATTTGGACTAAACTTTGTAGAATCGTGTGGCAGCATATGATACAAACACATGCCAGTTTTGAGGACATTTCCATTGAAAACAAAAAAGTTTTTCTAACTAAGACTTTTTTCAGACTCTACTTTTCTATGACAGCTATACTATATAATTGTCCGATTTCGACCAAACTTGGTGGAATCATGGGAAAACAAAGCAAACTAAGAATTACGAAGTTTGGAGGCGTTTCCATTGAAAACAAAAAGTTTTCTCACTAAAACTAGTTTTTCGACCGAACGTGTCTATGACAGCTATATGCTATAGTCATCCAATCCGGCCGGTTCCGACAAATGTGCAGCGTATATGTACCAAAAGCCTTCGTGCAAAGTTTGATGAGGATAGCTTTAAAAGTGACAGACGGACAGGTCTAAATCAACTCAGCTCGTCATACTGATTTAGAATATATATACTTTATGTGGTCGGAGATGCTTCCTTCTATGCAAGGGCATAAAAAGAGATTACTATCATGGGGAACTGACTCCAAAAATTACACATTCATATGCCCAAAGAGTGATTTATTGAAATACGACTCGAAAAGGATATGCAAATGGCTCGAAAATGAGTCCAAACTAATCAGAAGCAAGGATTAAAAACGACTCTTTCTGCGGTGTCCCAGAAATCTCTTCCAACCAAATTCCAACCCGAAACCAATTCTCGGTGGCCTAGAAATCTCTTTCGGTTGGTTTCAAACCTCTCGTATTTTGTTGGGAGATCTTGGCAAGCCAACCAATACACAATCCAGCCAATACACTAACTAACCAATAGCGACTTCAACAAACCCACGCAACATATCAGCGTTTTTGTAGTAGGACCATAATCTTATACATACACCTTTCGAACTCGACTTTTGAACTAGACGACATTCGAAGAAAACGAAATCTCTCGAAGTTGTGGGACACCGACGGATTTCTCTAGCGATTTGGAAACCAACCTAAGCCAAAACCTCTAGAGATTTACAGGACACCCCCGTTTAAGAAGATTAGAGGCTAGGCTACCATTTTCTCACGACATGAGTGTCATTTATGATCACAAAGCGAGTGCATTTAGATTATGTAAAACAATTTTGCTTGCGCTTTTAATAAAGTAAATTTAAATACAAAATTGTCTAAAAATTTTCATATTCAAAACAGATTCCAATTCACGGTGCACTTAGTTCGAGATAATCAAAACTAAATAGAATATTATTGTGCCAAAAACATGTAAAGCGCGATTGAACGAGAAACACATTAAACTGACTACGGTACTTTCATTGATTCTTGATAAACTTTGCAAGTTTTAAGAAATTGAGGGCGTTATGACACAGGTTGAAAATGTCATGGCCCACGAAAGAGTCATAGCGCCCGTGGGCGATGACATGCAGCCTATACATACACCTTTCGAACTCGACTTTTGAACTAGACGACATTCGAAGAAAAAGAAATCTCTGAAGTTCTGGGACACCGACGGATTTCTAGCGATTTGGAAACCAACCGAAGCCAAAACCTCTAGAGATTTCAGGACACCGGGGTACCATTTTCTGACATGAGTGTCATTTAGACACAAAGCGAGTCAAATACAAAAATTTGTATTGCAGCGCTCCAAATTATGTGTCTGAAAAGAGTCGAGCTTAAGAGCGTTTTTGTGGTCAACAGCAAAAAGCACGGGCTTATAAAAAGCACTAATGTCTTAACATTTTCGGAGATGAAGTAGGCAGGAAATCGAAAATTTTGTTTTGGTTGGATGCTTGGCTTCAAGTGCCTTGAAAAGTAACTTCTATGTGTCTTTTATGAGGGTTTTATATGCTTCATTGGGAGGGTGAAAGCACTATTATCTGTGTCAGAGAAGAGTCAGATTAGACTCAGAAAGCTTCCACGTTAAGTCCGAAAAACGCTCATTCCGTACTTTTTTTTGTGCACATTTTGATTTGATTCGACTTAAGGATCAATTCGAGTTCGAATAACAAGCTTAAATCCATTCCGTAGGTTTTCGAAATAAACCTTTATCGAGAAAAAATCAAGCTCTCCCGAGCTAGAGCCAAGATTATTACAAGAATTCCGGGACTGAGAATTCTCTGGTACTTGGTGTGATAAATCGAAATTGATCGACTTCTGACTACTTTAAGGAATGATGTATATACGAGGTGTGTTTAAAGGAAAAGGTGAATTTGGAAATTTCGCGGGATATTTTGTTTTTGTTATGTTCGGATCATAGCTCGCAAAAAACTGTTAACCATTTTTTCAATGCAACCCGCCTCAGTGAAAAACAGAAACAAACGCAGCACAAACTGTCTGTCTGACGCTCGTTATACAAAGACACACACGAGCGTAACACACAACCACATATACATAAGCAAAAGACAGTTTGAAAGGTTTGCTCTCGGCAAAAGTGGCAGTGAATGACAGGAGAGAAACAGGAACGAAAAAAAGTGTCTTTGCTCTGAGAGCAACAGAAATGAACAAAAACAGAACAGAAACTATCTTTCGCTTGCTTTCTATCGTTCCTCTAATGCTCTTTCACCTCGTGCATTTACTTGTCTTGCTTGTGTTCGACTCATGATCGAAAGCACATTAAGTCAGAACGAGTAAGCTGTTTGCTTTGCACGTTAAAAATATGAACAAGATCGTCTGCCTCTGACTTACTCGCACTCCCATCAAAATTTACTCTCCTCTTTCTACTCCCTTGTTGACAGAGAGCTTAAGGCAAGCAACATCTTACACACTCGTGTTCATGATGCAAAAAGAATGAGGTGGTCTCGTCGGCTGCCAAGTCGATCGTTTATGGGTCCGTTAACGTTCAGTGCATGCTTGATTGTTGATGTGGAAGGTTGTGTGCGAATTTGTTGCAATTTTACATAATTAAAAGTAATTTTTGTTGTATAATAAAATCGCTAAAACAAAAATCTTCCGTCTTTTTACTCAAGGAATGCAAAAATGTAGGCTATCATGCTATCTCTTTTGCTCTCACAAGTTGTTGTTTCTGGCGTAGAAATGATGTGTGTACAAGCTTGACCGTAACAACCGCGGCAGATCTTTGACTTCGAGCAACAAGTAATCTCGGTTTACTCGCGTCCGAAGCTAAGAGTATTTCTACCGAACGAACTTTACCGACTCGCGTCCGGACTTTGAGTCAAATGGGGTATGTACGGGAACACACTCGAGTTTGAAAATGCATGATTCGCCTATACTCAACTTTTTGTTTTGTTGTATGCCGTTTGAACAAGTTTAACAAGCCTTGAGCGCTTAATTTACTTGCATCCCATTTGAAGCTCGGGTGAGCGAGTGTGTTCGTGATGGCTCGTTGCAGTTCTCTGGTATCGTTGTGTCCGTAACCTAACTGTTTTTTGAAGTGTTGAGAGTTTTTTGCGAGCTGTGGTTCGGATACATATGTTTATCAAATGTTTGCATTAGCAGCCGATTTCGATTAGTAGTTTGTTTTTGGCAACTAAAAAGGAGAAGGTCACGTTTTTGAGTGCTCCACGTTAAAAATGGAATAAAGTGCTCCAAGGCACTTGAAATGTTGACTGTGGCTTTCGGTAAGTCCACTTTGTCTCAAAAAAGTGTTTATAAGTGGTAAAGGCGCTTTACAGAAGGCCAAGAAGATGTTGATGACGATGAGCGTCCTGGAGGTGCGACCACGTCAACAAACGAAGAAAACATCGAAACAGTTTTGGAAAATCGTCGAATCACTATTAGGGAAGTTGCAGAGGATGTTGGCATATCAATCGGCTCACGCCACTCAATTTTCTTGAATGTTTTGGGCATGAAACGTGTGGCTGCGAAATTGGTTCGAAATTGCCGCATTAGTATCGCTCAGGAGTTGTTGAATGACGTCAACGACGATCCGGGTTTGCTTGTATAAGTCCAGCTAGGTTATTACCCTAAGGTTTCAGTAACAGTTTCTTCTCTAAGTTGACCTATGCAAATTCTCATTTATTTTGAATCAATTTATCTATTCTTTACCCCATCTGAATCCCATTTTTAAGATCATTGCCTCAAGTTTCTCAGTCATTTGGCCGCGTCAAACACTTTTCCTGATGATCGACAATCGATAATCACAAACCAGATGCCATTAATTTACTGCACAGCGTCAAACATTAAATTAAAATGTTTTCCAAATTTGCCATAACTGGGTCAAGTGCGGAGGGAGATGGGAAGGGGGGTCGTATGTAGCGTATGTGGCTTTTCCCTTTTCGCTTGTTGTGCAAATTTTGCAAATTTAGCAAATTTCGCGCATAAATTACAACAAATTGTTGGCGACGTAATGAACTTGAACTTGAATTGTGCCCACACCTCCTACTGCCCGCCCCGCCCCACCTCACACATATGTACGTAAGTCCAGCCGGCCATGTGGTCGGTCCAATCTAAGAGTGTTGAGGCGTCGTCGATGTGAAAGGTTTCTTGAGATACGCGTGAGCGCCTAAAAGCTTTGTAGTTTATGCGGTTTTGGCAAAATGCCTGCATTTCAAATTATTAAATGAGATACAACAAAAAGTAGTTTCTGTTGTCCGCCGGCTTGCTTCAATTAACTAAACATTAAAGGAATGCTTTTAGTTGTTCGACGCAGAGTGGCCGCCAGCCAAGCTGCGCGCCGCCAGTTTCGGTTAACCCAACATGTTACGCATAATAATTGGCGGATTGCAGCAACAGCCCGGCGCTGCCCAGGCTGCTGCTGCTGTTGGCCTGTGTCGTCACTAATGAGACGAGATGAGAAGAAAGCCAAAGCCAAAGCCAAAGCTGCATTCAGGCTGCTTTCAGGCCGCCCACACTTCGCCCATCGTCTGCCGACCTGTTGTCCTGTTGTTCGAGCTGTTAATGATGAGTTTCCAGTCATTAGAAACTCAAATTGCGATTTAGTTGAGTTTAGAGTCATTAAAATTAATGATGCATATTGCGCTGCATGCTTCCCACAGAGGCCGAGGTATTCCGCCGAAACATAAAACATTAAAAGCGCCTCGTTGCCAATTTGCTGTCTCAGGGTTTTGGGCTCGGTAAGGCGATCCGCGGCCAATGTGCCAAGCCAGCAAATCGCACTCGACAGCTGCACCCGAAAAGCCACGGTGCCCAGCACTTGAACAACATCCCGAAATAGTCCGCACGCCATATTTGGCCTGTTATTTTTGTCACCCTCGCGCCCTCCGGAAGAAGTGTAAAGTGTTTGTTCGTGTTTTCTGTTGTGATCGCCCAGCCAATTTGTCAGTCGCTATTTTGGGGCAGCTCATCGATCGACACACGCGCCGCCCCTTGCGCCCTTCGCGATGCAATCAGTGTCGGGCGTTTTCATTTCTAGCGCCCGCACGCCCCTCAAGATTTATTTGCTCGACTGTGATCTCTCTATGCTGCTGACTCTTTGATTGAGATTTACTGCCTGGCAGAGAATAGGTAACAACAACAGCAACAACAGCAACAGCAAATCGTCATGCGGTAAACATTGGCCACAAAGACAACAAAATGCAAAACCGCTTCAAGGCGAGGCGCCGCCACATTCACCGCCAGAGCAATAATTTATAACTGATAGCAAAATATTTACCTATTTAGAGGCTTACCGGCACTTAGTCCGGAGGGGACTTGAGCTGCGACAAAGGTCACAGCTGGCAAAAGAAATGGACACATGGACAGATTAGTCTGCCTGAATCTTCTCAATTTTCCATTTAAATTGATCTGCAGATGGGCTGTGTTTGCTTTGGGTAAAAGATCTATGAAGCTACTAGAGAAACATTTGATTTCCTTATGCCAATGCCAAGATAAATAGTCCTGCAGGCGATTGTCTAAACTTAAGAATATCGTTACCAAACCCTACTTCAGCTTTGCTATATCTTGTTAAGCTATCTCACTAAAACACTTATAGTGCTTTAGCCATTGATCTTAAGTACCCATTGAGTTTTCAAAAACCAATTCTCAAATCAAGCTAAGTTGTTTCTCATTTTGGTTTTTATAAGCGAAGCTAGTGAGGATAAGTAACTAAACGGAATTGCATTCCAAAGATTTGGTTTGGCTGGCTCATACGAATATAAAACGGCCCATTGTTTTATATTTTCCCAATTTGTTTCGGGGCTACAAATAACAATAAAAGAGATATTTTACCCATGGATGCAATCCGGTTCTGAACCGAAACGAACCAAACCGTAACCGAACCGCTATTTCCGATGATAAACTGAAACACAAACCGAACCGTCGTCCTTTCTAAAGTCCTGAACCGAACCAAAAACCACTAAGCAAAACGGTTCGGTTCGGTTCAGCTCACAGAAGATCTTGTAAGCTTTAGTATTCTCATCGACTCCCTAAAACAGTTTCATTCGAATTTGGGTTAATTTAAGATTCGTTGATGGACTCACTAAAAGAGATACCACCCATAGAACGAATTGATCTTTAACGATACAGAATTGATGTAGCTTCTTAGAATGACTTGTCATGATTTTAACTCATGTCATACCGTACATCTTCTGCAATTCACAGACCTCTTAAGGGGTTAGGTGGTTTTCAAAATTTCAAAAAAATATTTTTTTTTTTTTTTTGCTTTATCTTATAATTCGGATATCTTCAAGAATATTCCCTCAAAAAGATTTTCAAAACTCGATTTGAGTAATATTCTAAGAGACCCAATGTGACCTTCGGACGTTTATCTCAAAACCACGGTTCGAACGTGATATGTACATCTTTAAGTGCGCGTTTTTCTCGAAACTACGTTTTGGAAATCCGGTATGTCACGATTCTCTCGAAAACTTATGAACCGATATTCTTTCAAATTTTGTACTACTTCTTTTTAAAATAAACATTAAAAACTCGTGCTTGAACGAAGGATTTTTTTTTTCTGTTTAAGTGGCCGCATTTTTCAAGGAAAATCAAATTTTACTAAAAAATAGGTTTTTGGGTTCTCAACGCCGCCAAAAATGCAATTTTTCTTTTTCCTTCGTCCAAGCACGAGCTTTAACCATCTACTAACAGAAAATTTTTGGTTTTTGCATTTTAGATGAATCTGTCATGAGTTATCCTGACGACGCCAAGTGTCCCTTTTTTGAGGGGTCACAGGAGACGACGTGTCCACGCCTTAATTTTTAATATTTTTTCAATGAAAATTTCACAATTTACTTATAAAATATATAACCTTTTAAATGGTAAATTGATGGAATGAAATATTTTGTTGGTTAAATAAAAAAATTCGTAAAAATTTACCTGTTTTGAGCCTTTGAAACCCACCTAACCCCTTAATAAACCTTTTTACGCTTACTGAATGCCGCCTATCTCTAAATGAGCACGATTCTTTAGTATACACCTTATATGGTTGACTGGACATCGCAACATACGAGTAGAAGGAAACGAGTCTGCGGACAAACTGGCTAGAATAGGTACCACCATCGAGCTCCTTTCAGGGAAAAGCATGATAGGGATGCCTATGGCAACATTTAAGCTCCACACAAAAGCTGAAACACGTCGTCTCGCTGCGGATAGGTGGGAAAAACCTTTCCTCCTGTACAGTAGCGAGGCTTACTTGGCCAACACTAAACCTAAAGCGTACCACCACGCTTTTACGCCACAGAAGGGAACACATATCGCTTCTGGTGGGAACCTTAACAGGTCACTGTCTTATCGGCAGACATGCTGCACGCCTAGGCGTCACTCACCATGATTTCTGCAGAAGCTGCAGGTACGAAGAAGAGGAGGAAACAGTACAACACCTCCTCTGTCATTGCCCCGCCCTGAGTAGAAGGAGGCTTAGGACACTAGGTCAACCTCTCCTACTCAACCTATCGGAGAAATCCGAACTAGAGATCCCAGCTCTACTAAATTTCATTCTGTCCACACAATGGTTCAGTAACGAGGACCCCCCTCATTAACAAAGAAGGGTTAGCAGGGAACACATATGGCATCGCAATGGGCCCAAAGAGGCCTAAGTTGGAGAGCCTCGCTCTCAGCCATCTCAACCTAACCTAATAAACCTTTCATTAGGCTACATTCCTGAGTATCCCATTTCCTCTATGAGACAAGTTCGATTGTAAGCACTTACATATATAAGGATTTTAGAGTTATTTACATTTTTTCTAGGAATACAATTTCGAAAGTGTTTCGAAAAGTCACATTTTCACTTCAGAAATCGTAATATTCAGTCGAACTTCTCTATAAAGAACTTCTGTACAACGAAGTTTTCTTGAACTTTCCTAACTAAAATTTCGATCAATGTTCTAACAATTCTGTATAACAAAGATTTTTTTTTGTCCTCTTGAGAATCGCCATATAGAAGTTCGACTGTATATATAAAAAAATAGACGAAAGGTAACTGCGGCTATGTCCGATTTCGACCAAACTTAGTGGAATCATGTAAAAGCATAACAAACTAACAATTACGAAATTTTGATTCGATCCCATTTAAAACAAAAAAGCTTTTCTCACAAGAACTTTAATTTCATCCGATTTTGACAAAACTTTGTAGAATTGTGTAAAAGTCATATAAAATAAGCATATGACAATGATAAGAACGTTTTCATTGAAAACAAAAAGGTTTTTCTCACAAGAACTAGTTTTTATTCGTCCACTAGCTGATCTGGGGAGATGTTGATTCGTTGGAAATTCGTTGGATTGATTCAAGATCGCTCTTGCTTTTAAATTTGATGAGATCCTGATACAAGAACGAACATTCTTGGTTTTTTGAAAATGCACCTTGGTCTTGATTCAAGAGTGTTTAGCACATGATTCAAGAATTTTTTACTTGATTTGAGAATGTTTTGTAATTTGTTCAAGTATTAAAACTCTTCGATCAAGAAAAAAGGGATCAAAAATGCATACTTGGATCAAGAATTTCGCTCTTAGATTTGAGAATTTTCATTCTTACCAAGTTGCTGACATCAAACATGAAATTCTCTAAGGATGAAATTCTCTATTTTTTCTCTTAGTGCACTAGCTAAAAAGCCATTCAAGCCCAGCAACTTATCAAGCGCAAGTATAAACATGTGAGTCACACCTTTCCTCTTTCCACCTATAAATAGATCATGTCATGGCCAGCTAACAAAAATCTGTACATTATCACAACTTAGGTGATAAAGTTGTCGCCACAATATGTCTCTCTAAATGGCAGGAACTAGTCTATGTGTTCTGCTTTGGTGATGAGAAAAGGGCAAGCACAAGTGGACAAGTTGTGGTTATTGGTGGTTTGCAACTCTAAAAATGTTACAGAAATTTTCGATACTGAAACTTGAGAACATCGTAGCAAAGATATAGAAGCCAACAACCAAGAATTTGGATTTGAAACTTAATGACAGTCAGACACCATATTTAGTGAATGGATCCTGTCCCAAGTTCCGAACATTTCAAAAAGTGAGAACGAAATGTTTCGACACCGTTTTGGATGCCCTGTGCATATTTATGTTTAAGTTGACTACAACCAGAGTTGTTTCCAGTTCTATAAATTATTTGCAAAGCTGTAATCAACACTAAAGGGGTCTATCCAGAATTATGAGAATGAATTATCTAGAAGTAAAGTACAAGTTTCATTAAAAATGACAGAGCTGAAGCAGAATTAAAATTTTGATTCAAAATTATGCAAAATTTATTCCTTCTAACAGCTAAATCCTTAGTAATATGTACTATGGTTCTAAAAATAACATTGAATAAGCTATCATTCAAAGAGCCGATTAAAAGTCATAGTAATATTCCGAGAGAGAGATTTGAAGGGCAGATAATAAGGATTCAATTAGAAACAAGTGTTAAGCAAAAGCTTCATAATGAGCCCTCCTTGTTTATTGAATTTAAGAAACCAGTATCTGCCGGCAGCTATGAAAAAGTATGTGTAAATAATATAGTGTAAGTAGAATATGTGCTAACCATGGCGTGTAGAAAAGCTACATGCCGCATGTAGAAATGAGAAAGCTAAACGTGGCATGTAGACAAGCTACACAAATGTAGTGGGTGGAAAATCCCTGTAAAACGTGTAGAAAAACTACATTTTCATGTAGTTTTTACATATTTTGTATTCTTTGTATAACCACTTGAAAAGTGAAGAGGGGACGATTGTCACCAGTCAGTAGCCAAAGTAAGTAGTGTAGGTACAGCACAAAGGATTAAAACTGCTCAACACGTTTGAGGGCTAACCTTACTAATCAACCCAAAGTGCAATTTTTAAAGGTATGAAATCATCACGAAACAGAATTGAAATTTGGTAATATTATGTGAGGAACTAAAACAGCCCGTTTGGGCTAGTCAATATCTACTATGTAAGTAAACACATAAGAAAAATATCTTGCCTTTTATTGAAGCGCACTTTTATCACTAAAAGACTAAATTATGTTTACCTTTTACACTTAATTTCATAACAAATTAAAAGATTTGCAGAAATCATGGCTACAAGTCACTGAATTGCCAAAGTTTTACTTATTTGTGACTGGTGGCATAATTTTTAAGTATATACTTGTAGCAGCATGAATTTTTGAAATAAGTCTAAATCTATTGTATCGCGTAATTTAAAAAGTTGGACTGTCGACTGCAAGTTGCACGAAAACTACAGAGCCACACAGAAAAAAAAACCAAAAAAAAGATCCACTTGGACTGGTAATGTCGTCTTCAATCGAAACCTTTTAATCATCCAACGGAGCTGAAAATCATCCAAAGGATGATAATTTTTCACATCCTTTGGATGATTTTCATCCTTTCCATGGAAAACAACAAAGTTTTTCTAAGACTAGTTTTCAGACTATACTTTTCTATGACAGCTATACTATATAAATGTCCGATTTCGACCAAACTGTGTGAACACATGAGAAAGGATAGTAAACTAACAAATACGAAGTTTGGAGGCGTTTCCATTGAAAACAAAAAAGTGTTTTTTACTAAAACTAGTTTTTCGACCGATCGTTCCTATGACAGCTATATGCTATAGTCATACGATCCGACCGGATCGGATGCAGCGTATTTGTACTAAAAGACTTCGGGGAAAAGTTTGGTGAAGATAGCTTTAAAACTGACGGAGGAGATAGCATATAAACAGACGGACAGGGCTAAAATCAACTTAGTTCGTTGTGCTGATCAAGAATATATATACTTTATGTGGTAGGAGATGCTTCCTTCAATGCGTTTCAAACATCCGCACAATTTTATAATACCCTCTGCAAGTGTATGTCGTCTTTAATATGTCGTCTTTAATATCCTATTGATCATTCAACGGAGCTGCAAATCATCCAAAAGAAGTGATATAGTATCATCCTTTGGATGATTTTCAGCTCCGTTGGATGATTAAAATTATATTAAAGACGACATATCCAGTCTAAAGAATGTTTTAGACATACCCAGTCCAAATGGATACAGGAAATCATCCAATGGATATTGTTTAATATCCTTTTCTTTCTCTGTAAGAGATGCACCAATCTGACAGTAGAATTGTCAATATTGAATTTTGTTGTTGTTAAAGAATCTGATGTAAGGAAACTTTTAAAATATTCGATTGTGGTCCGGTTTGTGAGAACCTTAAGAATCTCAACCAAACTCAGAATACCATAACTTCGATATTCTTGTTATAACATTTGCAAAAGTGAAAGGGACTAAAATTGAACGCAAGCCGAACGGCAGCTTGAGAAGCTTTTCATGGCTAATTACTATAAAAGCTGGCGCCAACAGAAGGGTGGGTGGGGGTTTAAAGTTTTTCAAAAAAAAACTTTTCATTAGATGTTCCGAGGCGGGATCGAACCCACGACCTTTTGCACAGCGGTCGCGCACAATAGCCGCTGAGCTACCCGGGCAACTACTTGCAGGTAGATCAAGTTAATTTTCAATTTTTGCCACGCCCCCTCCCGCCCCCACAATTTGAAAAAAACGACATATCTCCGTCAGTTTTATATATAGAAGGTTCGAACCTTCTGAACGGTTGTCGAGTTATAAGGAAAACAAACAATTAAATGCAGCACCGGTCGCAACGGTGATGGGCAGCACTTCACAGAGTATGTTATAGTCGGGCTTGACCGACTTTCTTTCTTGAATTTAATGGCATCGTCTTGAAATTTGGTTTTATTTCTGAAATATGCTTTCACTTAATTTTACAAAGTTTAGTACAAATCGGATGACTATAGCATAAAGCTCCCATTCGAAACGGTCGAAAATGAATCTTAATGAGGAAAATTTTTGTTGTTCTTAATGGTAGCGCGCATCTAAAATCGTCGTTTATTATTATTATTTTTATGCTTTTTAAGGCTTTTGCCAAATTTGGTAGAAATCGGCTGACTATATCTTAGGACCGATCGGTCGAAAAGTGGGTCAAAGTGAAAGCTGAAGTAGGGTTTGGTAACGATATTCTTCAGTTTAGACAAAATATACGCTTTTAAACAGTTTTTGCAAAATTTGGTCGTAATCAGTATATCAAAACGAGCACTTGCAAGGATAATAAAACTTCGGAACAGACAAAGCAAGCTTAATCCTCTCGTTGTTGAGTATTTTCGGCCCTGGGGTTCGGAAATTTTCGCTACTTTTAGTTATTGCATCATGAACCGAGCTGGCTCTAAGGGTCGAAGCTCAATAATATAATTGGAGCAGTACGATATCAGTACTGTAAGTGTAATCGTTTTATCTCGAAATCTCTAGAGCTTTCTATTTCAGAGTTTTTAGCTCTACTATTAGAAACTCTGAACTAGAATGTAATATGCTACCTGTTATAAATTCCTCAGACTTTGTTTTTTCCTGGCCCCATCGAGTGGCACATTTCTTCTTACGAAACTGTCAGCCACACAAAAAAAAAGATCCAAAAAAATATCCTTTTGGACTGGATATTTCTGTAATATCTTTTTATCAACCAACGGAGCTGAAAAATCATCCAAGGGATGATCATTTTTCATATCCTTTGAATGATTTTTCAGTTCCATTGGATAATAAAAAGATATTAAAGACATATCCAGTCCAAATGGATACGGGAAATCAGCCAATGGATATTGTTGCATATCCTTTTTTTTCTGTGCATGCTTGCATTTTCGTATTCGCAAAAGTTTTGCGATTTGGAATGCAAAATTTGGTAGAATAAACGGTTTAAAATCGCAAATCTTTTACAAATGCGAATAAGGGAAGACTTTTTTGAAAATTCTTAAGCCTTAGTGGAAATTGAATTTAGCCATTGAAGTTAATAAATAGATTTTTAAGAACCTATTGAGTTAACTATATTTTGGCGCTAATGAAGATAAAAATTCAATATTATTAATGCAGATTTTTATGGGAGAATCACTAAGACATAATTTTACACCTACATGATTCTGATACTCATCAAGTTTTGAGTTTTAAGCTGGGAAAAATACTTTTAAAAGAAGCTAAGTGAAGTGAAAAAGTTCTATTGCTTTGCCGGCGGAAATGTTTGTCATCAATTCCAACTTTTTAGAAATCCTTGGCTGAAACTTTCTCACAAAAAACAAAAGGTAAATTCATTTCAGCATAGCGAAACATGATTTCCTTTCGATTTTAGATTGAAGGTGACAATCCTCGAATTCTTATATTAATACAAAAAGTCTTATTTCAAGCAAGGATTACTATTTGAAAATCGAAAACTTGGTACTTAGTTCAATTATGGATGGATATAGTTTCAAAGCAAATAAAAATTTCATAAGAATTTCCATTCAAAAGATTAGATAAGCTCTAGCAACAATTGTGAAATTTCAATTTACAATTTTAAAACTAAAAACTCATAAATTTGAAAAGAAACAAACTTTAGCACTGCTGAATCAGGGGAATACCACAAATCTTGTTGAAGAATATCAAGAGCGAAAGCTGCAAGATCACTTTTTACTAGAACGATCCTGCCACAATTCCACACACACACACACACACACAAGACACTCCATTCCAATCTCCAAAAACTTCAAATTAGCGAATGTGTGTGTTATTTTTTTTTTCAATTTATCACCACAATTTGAAGTCATTCCAAAAAAAAGAACAAAAAAATTTGTGCACACACAACTCTCAGGCTGCTGGATGGATTTCTTCCTTATTTCTTTTTTTGCTTACTCAACACAAACAACAAAAAAAAACCGTGGAATTTATTTGAAATTTCTGTTGTTTTTATTTCAAAACTTTGAAATTCTAAAAGTTCTGTTTTGAGTCTCGAGGGCGGCTGAATTGTTGTTGCACACGCCCAAACGAAACGCACACGCAAACGTTTCAAGTTGAACTGACGCCACTTGCCCGCCACTAGCCACGGCATAGGCTCGCTGCTAGCTCTAGCTCCAAGCTTCGAGGAGGCGCCAAACGAAACGAAGGCGGCCGATGACAACCGACTGCAACGACAGCGACGACATTCGTTGCTGTCGGTGCTCGTGCTCGGCAACGACAGTTGGACGCCTC